>CAVNZG010001845.1:0-32553 GCA_963693315.1 Diogma glabrata
TCTACATTTAGATTTACTAAAATTGAATTTAATAAAATATTTCAAATTCCTAATGTCACCGTCAAACACCAACCTACATGTGCACAAAGTGCATTTGTGCACATGTAGGTCTGTCTTGTTTTTTTTTACTTTTTGGAAACAGCAGCTAGACTTGAGGTAATCCCAAATACATTAGCTCAAAAATCGATACCGAGGTAAAATGTCTGCTTCAAGGATGGGACAATTTATAATTTAATTTGATGCTTGCGTTCATTAAATTCAATGTCTACGTTGGTATATCCGAAAATCCTCTGACGCTGACCACTAGTCGTGTTTAAAAAAGTGGGAAAATTATGCAATTTCCCCGAAGTATCTTGCATAAATAATTCTGAACCAGCATGCAAAACACAAATGGTTGCTCCGCTGTCTAACAAGCCTGTGTATTCTTCACCGTTGATCATGTCTTTAGCATATGGTCGCTTGTCTGGCCACCTAGAATTAATGATAGAGGACAAGATGTTTGATTTTATTTCTTTCCGTGATTTAAAGTACAAGCGCGTCGTCACATGACGTTAATAATTATAGGGTAATTGGTTTATTGCTGCCATTAAATCAGGATTACTTTAAGCTTTTACGTATTGTTGGCCAGGTAAAGATTCAGCAGAGAAAAATGAATCGAAGGAACTATTTGAGACTACTTCGAGTTCATCGTCCTTGATGGTTGATAAGCTGAGGTTATGGTCTCCGTATGAGATTGACTGGGATGTGATGCTCTCGGGGGGCTAGGATTCCTAGGTTTTCTCTGCCCCCGTACTCGTTTTTTTTTTGTCTAACTGTAGAGACCAGGCCTTCAGAAAAAACAAAAAAAATAAACCAACGACCCTGATGGCGCCTCTGACTTGGCAGTGGACTGTATGTTTTCTTTTTGACGAACGACGTTAAATAAAAAGCCAGAGAGCTATCAAGAATTTTGATTTTATTATATGCGTGTCCTCAGTTATCGCGCCTAAGAATGGCAAATGTTGATGATGACGGCTGAGAATAATAATGTATGACGACTGATGATGTAATATAAATTGAATGATGTTATGCGTGTCCACTGTTATCACGCCTAGCAATGATAGGAGATGATGATGACGACTGATAATATAGTATGAATGCGACTGATAATATAATATATGACGACTGGTGATATGATATAACTTGATTGATAGTATGCGTGTCCACTGTTATCACGCCTAGCAACGGTAGAAGATGATGATGACGACTGATAATATAATATAAATGTGACTGATAATATACTATATGACGACTGATGATATACTATAAATTGATTGATAGTATGCGTGTCCACTGTTATCACGCCTAGCAATGGCAGAAGATGATGATGACGACTGATGATATGATATGAATGCGACTGATAATATAATATGTGACGACTGATGATATAATATAAATTGATTGGTAGTATGCGTGTCCACTGTTATCACGCCTAGCAATGGCAGAAGATGATGATGACGACTGATAATATGATATGAATGCGACTGATAATATAATATGTGACGACTGATGATATAATATAAATTGATTGGTAGTGTGCGTGTCCACAGTTAGCACGCCTAACAATGATGACGACTGATAAAATAATATGAATGCGACTGATAATATAATATGTGACGACTGATGATATAATATAAATTGATTGGTAGTGTGCGTGTCCACAGTTAGCACGCCTAACAATGATGACGACTGATAAAATAATATGTGGCGACTGATGACATAATATAAATTGATGAATAATGTGCGTGTCCACAGTTAGCACGCCTAACAATGATGACGACTGATAAAGTAATATATGATGAGCGATGACATAATATAAGTTGATGGATAATGTGCGTGTCCACAGTTAGCACGCCTAACAATGATGACGACTGATAAAATAATATATGATGAGCGATGACATAATATAAGTTGATGGATAATGTGCGTGTCCACAGTTAGCACGCCTAACAATGATGACGACTGATAAAATAATATATGATGAGCGATGACATATAATATAAGTTGATGGATAATGTGCGTGTCCACAGTTAGCACGCCTAACAATGATGACAACTAACAATGATGACGACGGATAAAATAATATGTTATGAATTGTAAAGCATGTCCACTGTTATCACGCCTAGCAGCAGCATATATGAATGATGATGATGATGATGATCATTGTGTGCCAACTCATCAATGCCTCAGTTGGCATGCGCTAGTAAATTATTGTATTGCCTAAAAAAGGGCAATGAATTAAAAAATGAATTTCATAAGAAGTAAAAAATGTTTGAAGACACTGTGCCAAATAGGGCTTGTAACATGAATTTCACTCCTTGTGAAAATTAATCAGCATTACAATCAGATATTCGGATGCTTAAATATGGCGGCCATGCAACAATAATTTCGGCAAACACTGGCAGGCAGATGAACACAAAAAACACCACTGCACAATTTCACCAATTAAATGTAGAACTATTTATTTTATTTTAAAAACATTTTTGTTTTACAATGTTTTATAATTCACATTAATTTTACATTTCTTCTGAACATTATTTGTATTAAATTAACTACTCAAAAATTAACCATCACTTGTCAGAAATTAAACGAAGAAGAAGACTTATTAATCATAAAATCTAAAATATATAGCCAAAAAACTAATCATTTTATTGACTGCAGAGCTCACGTGTTCAACATTAGCATAAGTTAGTATTAAATACTGTCGTATCGACACAAGATATGATAAATCTTGCCAAGTGGTGAGAACGTGAACTCATCAGATGAAAACTAAATGTCAAAAATTGACATTTTAAAAAACAATAATATTATTAAAGGTAAAATTATTTGATTAAATTACAAACAATAAATTAATAAAACCTTTCTCTTTCAGTATTATTCTATGGATCGGAAACATCAACAGCTGGAGATGTCATGGATTGCAAGACTTGTAAGTTCTGAACTACTTAATATAAATAATTTTAATGTTTGCAGACAGACAATATCCAGTGTTAATAAAAATCCCGACGGCTAAGCAAAGTTAATTAAGAAACTTAAATTAACAGCTTAAATTAAAGTAATTAACCAATTAATACAAGTCAATTTTTTTCTTTCTTTTTTCAGAGACAACAAAACAAACAGCCACGAAATGTTGACTGAGGTTATTCAACAAATATTTTGACGAAGGACAGAGATATTATTGGTAAGTATGACTATTTACATAACATTATTGTTTTTTTATTTCGAACAGCTCTGTCCGTTGTCAACATATTCCCGCCTTTGACGATAATTACTTATATAAATTATTATAAATCATGAATTGATGAAAACTATTAATTGATGAAAACTATTAATCTATAAAACTATTAATTGGTTATTTAAAAATTCAGAGAGTTAACAACTTATAGCTAATATCATAAGTGTGTCATATGACCAGTTTAATTTTAATTCAGAACATTTTATGTAAGTTACTTTAATTCAGAAAATTATGTTACTACTAGTTTTAAGATACTTATTTCTGGTTCATAACCAATTATCATTTTTTTGTTTTAGAAATGTTTATTTTTACAAAAACAAAAAATTTTTTTATTTTGAATAAATTTATCAACAACAACTGTTGTGAATATGTACTTTTTTCATTTACAATTGAACATGAGATATCATGAGAGATGCCAAATGACAAGAAGTGAAGTTTAAAAGCTCGCATTACCGTAAGTATCAGTGGACTTTCTGCCGTTGAGGTTGGTTGGATAATATGCTAGAGTTCACGATGGGCAGTAACGTGTAGTTCTTAGTGACGCAGGCAACAACTTGAGACCTTCATCAAGTTTGCTAAATACTGATTTTGTGGACTCGACCAACGGTGGTGTTATGATTGTAACAAAGCGACAATGGTAAACGACTCAAAACGGAACTGACGTTGTGAAGTGGTGATACATGAGTAACGCGATTAGATTTTGAATTGGACCTAACTGATAATAGTTTCTGCTTCCTAAATGGAATTACAGATGACGCAAATTGAGACGATGAATATTCTGATCGATAGAGACAATGACTCGTATATTAAAATACTTTCGAAGACGAGTCAATCGACGAAATTGATGACAGTGAATTTAAAATTTGAATTAGTCCAAAATCATGACGGATAAAATCATTTAATGTGCGTGTGTAGCTGACGTTATAGCGGATTAACCATTAAATGTGCTGAGCATTGACGACGACTAAAGGTTTAATCATTGAGTGTGCGTAGCAACCCAAGAGATAAATAATTAAACCTGGATTATGCAGAGCATTGACGAAGACTAAAGGTTTAATCATTGAGTGTGCGTAGCAACCGAAGAAATAGATGATTAAACCTGGATTATGCAGAGCATTGACGAAGACTAAAGGTTTAATCATTGAGTGTGCGTAGCAACCGAAGAAATAGATGATTAAACCTGGATTATGCAGAGCATTGACGAAGACTAAAGGTTTAATCATTGAGTGTGCGTAGCAACCGAAGAAATAGATGATTAAACCTGGATTATGCAGAGCATTGACGAAGACTAAAGGTTTAATCATTGAGTGTGCGTAGCAACCGAAGAAATAGATGATTAAACCTGGATTATGCAGAGCATTGACGAAGACTAAAGGTTTAATCATTGAGTGTGCGTAGCAACCGAAGAAATAGATGATTAAACCTGGATTATGCAGAGCATTGACGAAGACTAAAGGTTTAATCATTGAGTGTGCGTAGCAACCGAAGAAATAGATGATTAAACATGAATTATGCAAAGCATTAATGAAGACTGAATGGTTAATCATGGAGTGTGCGTAGCAACCGACGAAATAAGTGGTTAGACATGGACTATGCAAATCAATAATGAAGACTGAATGTTTTGATCACATTGCATAATGTGTTGACGAGAATGGCATCATGAGCCAAAATGTAGCTATGATGCACTAACTTATGAATTAGAAAGTTATGATTGTGGAATTACCATAAGTAACAGCCGATCGAGGTTGTAAGTTCTTGATCGATTTGCACTGTGAAAAGTCTTTTGACTTTTGATTTTCTTATACCAGTTTTAGTGATTTCAAGTTCACAACTCTTGTACATTGTGAAGACTCGAACCAACGTTTGTTGGTTAAAATACTCTTCACGGAACCAACGAAAGTGTTGGTTACGTGAGAATGCTCTTCACAGGAATGTGAAATTACGATAAATAACAGCCGATCGAGGTTGTAAGTTCTTGATCGATTTGCACTGTGAAAAGTCTTTTGACTTTTGATTTTCTTATACCAGTTTTAGTGATTTCAAGTTCACAACTCTTGTACATTGTGAAGACTCGAACCAACGTTTGTTGGTTAAAATACTCTTCACGGAACCAACGAAATTGATGGTGACGTGAGAGTGCTCTTCACAGGAATGTGAAATTACGATAAGTAACAGCCGATCGAGGTTGTAAGTTCTTGATCGATTTGCACTGTGAAAAGTCTTTTGACTTTTGATTTTCTTATACCAGTTTTAGTGATTTCAAGTTCACAACTCTTGTACATTGTGAAGACTCGAACCAACGTTTGTTGGTTAAAATACTCTTCACGGAACCAACGAAATTGATGGTGACGTGAGAGTGCTCTTCACAGGAGCCATATAACTGATGCGAAAATGGGACGAAATTCTCTGTTTGGTTTAGGTAGCGGGAAATTATAAATGCTAGTACTGTATTGGAATGAAGTTAGATAAAACATATAAATTACTATTGAAATTAAATGATACAACTTCAATTAAAATGAGAACTTTAATTGATAAGAATTATTCTGATAACAATGACCTACATAGTATATTTTTTATCGCTTGATACATGATATAGGAGACGATGATTCGTATAATCCTTTGTCTATGCAGTCAACAACTGTAACAACCAACTTGTTCCTAGCGGCAATTGTAGTTGTTTGCCGAATTGACTAGAGCTGCAGGATTTTAAGTTATAGACAACTCATCGCTACTTAATTTATAAGTGGGGAGAGTTTAAAGATTATGGTTGTGAGGAGATGTATGTGACATCAAAAAAATAGAAACAACTCCTATTTGATACACATGTTATGACCAAGGCTAGGTGGTTCATTTAATGTGGAGGATCATCAAGTTAGTAGAAGGAACATATGAATGATTTTAGCCGAGTTTGTATTAAAACCGGGTTAATGATGGTATGTCTGAAAACAAGTTACGTTACGATGAACATGTTAGGTAGTAACGCCTTTGTCGATCTCGGTTTCAAATGGTAGAACACTTATACGATTGACAGCTCTTTTCAATTCTGACAGTGCTGTCTTGACTGTAACCACACGAGTGATCCCATCTTGTCCAGGATGTAATGCTGTTATGCGACCTAAGTGCCATTTTAATGGTGGTGAATTATCGTCATGGAGGATAACTAAAGAACCTACTTGGAACTTATGTGAGCCCTGATGCCACTTGTGTCGTCGTTGGAGTTCCGATAAGTATTCTTTGTGCCACCTTTCCCAAAATTGATGTAAATTTTGTTGGATTCGTTGCAAGCGTGACAACCGGTTGCTGGACAAATCAATTAATGATGGTTCTGGGATTGATGTCAAAGGAGCACCGATAATAAAATGACCAGGTGAAAGAGCGGTCAAGTCTGATGGATCACTAGATAAGGGCGTAAGAGGTCGAGAATTGAGACATGCTTCGATTTGTGAAATCAGTGTAAGGAGTTCTTCCACAGTAAGGGCTGCATTGCCAACTGCGCGTTTGAAATGATGCTTAGCACTTTTGATTGCAGCCTCCCACAAACCCCCAAAATGCGGAGACCGTGGAGGAATGGTTTTCCATTCTATTTCGTTTTCGGAGCAGAATTTTAAGCTGGTGTCTTGAAATGACTGAGAAAGAAATAACGTTTTGAGCTCCTTCAGTTCCGAACGTGATCCGACGAAATTGGTGGCATTGTCCGAATAGATGCGAATGCATATTCCGCGTCGAGCAATAAACCTTCGTAAGCAAGCCAAAAAGGATTCAGTTGAGGCACTCATCACAAGTTCCAAATGCACTGCTTTGGTGGTGAAACAGACAAAAAGACAAATGTAGCATTTAATTCTTGTTCTGGCTTTATTGGTTTGGATATATGAAAATGGCCCACAGAAATCTACTCCGACGATGAGAAATGGACGCTCCACGGATTTCACTCTATCAGATGGCAACTCACCCATTACTTGATTGCGTAATTGTGGTTTTATTCGATGACAACGAACACATTGATGGACGATTGTCCTGCATAAGTTGCGTCCACCAGTTATCCAATATTGCAAGCGAAGGTTATATAAAAGTGATTGAGGCCCAGCGTGTAGCAATTTTTGGTGCTCATGTCGTACGATTAATACACTGAAGGGATGATTACCAGGTAGTAGGATCGGATGTTTCTGATCCTCTGAAATTATTGCGTTATTCAGACGACCGCCGACTCTTAATATATCGTCTTTATCTAAGAATATCGCAAGAGATCGAAGTGAACTGCTAGGTGAACAATACTTAGTCTTTTTAATACACCGAATGTCGTCACTAAAATTACTTCGTTGAACCATTCGGATCAAACACAGTGTAGCATTTTTAATATCGTTAGGTAATAGAAAAATGGACGCATTACCTTCTCGAATATCTCTATGTTTTGTATTGTTAGTAAAACGAAGCATATAGGCAACAACTCGAATTAGCCTTGTGAGAGACGAAAATCGAATAAAAAGAGAGTTATCATCTGTTGTAGAGTGGACTAAACCACGATCGTTGGTTTTACGCACCTCCAAGTTCACAAATTCATCTGGTAGATTGATGTCATGTGAGATTGACCAGGCTGACGAATGGCTCTTCAAGAACTCGGGTCCTATCCACCAAAGTGAAGCCGCAGAAAAGGACGAAGGCATAAGTCCTCGAGACGCTAAATCCGCTGGGTTTGCAGCTGTAGGAACGTAATACCAATCATTAGCTGACGTAAGTTCTTGAATTCTTGAAAGACGATTTGCTACAAATACTGCATATTTTGATGGCTCTGACTTAATTCGATGCAACGTGATTTGTGAATCTGTCCAAAGGTATACCGCACTAAAATTCATTTTCAAGACAGACATAACTTTCTGAGTCAATTCTGATAAGAGTACTGCTGCGCATAGTTCCAACCGTGGGATCGTTTCCTGCTTCAACGGTGCCACTCTTGTTTTCGCACAAATGAGATTTAGTTGATATTGATTCGTTGAGGAGAAGGTTCGGGTGTACAGTACACAACCGTATGCTCGCTCGGAAGCGTCGCAAAACCCATGCAGTTCGATCGGATTAGACGTGGAGGAAGCAATTAACCGAGGGATGTTGATTCGTTGTAATGTATTTAATTCCTGTTTGTAAGTTGACCAGGCTTGTGCGATGTGAGGTGGTAGTGGATCATCCCAACCCAGAGTTTGAAGTTTCCAAATAGCTTGCATGATGAGTTTTCCGGTGAGAACAATTGGAGCACAAATACCCAAAGGATCAAAAATTTGGCATAATTCCGAAAGAAGCCTGCGCTTGGTACATAAAGCAACAGTAGGAGGCAAGTCAAATACCATTTCGAACTGATCAGATTTTGTATTCCATATAACCCCCAATAAAATGGTAACGGTTGATGTGTCGTGATCTTCCGATGATAATTGCTTCATGTTAGAAACAAACTTTCGTAGTTCGAAGCCACCGCAGGCTAGAAGTTCAATTAACTCTGTCTTCAGTTGGCTGGCCTCTGACATGTTTGATGCTCCCGTTAATACATCATCTACATAAAAGTCACTATCAAGAATTTTAGATGCTTCTGGATATTTGATACGTTCATCAATGGCGAGCTGATGTAGCGTCCGAGTGGCTAAAAATGGAGCACTTGCAGTTCCGTATGTAACAGTGGCGAGTTTGAACACTTGAAGACGTTCGGAAGAGTTTAAGCGCCAAAATACTCGTTGAAGGTCTTGTTGGTCATCTCGAAGTCTGATCTGTCGATACATCTTCGCGATGTCAGCACTGAACGCAATGTTATGTTTCCGAAAGCGAAGCATTATCGAAACAAGATCCTGTTGGATCGTAGGGCCTACCATCAGGCAGTCGTTCAGGGAAACAAGAGATGAAGATTTTGCGGACGCATTGAATACTACGCGCAACTTTGTTGTTTCACTTTGTTCCTTTATCACATAATGATGGGGCAAGTAAAAGTTGCATTTATCACTGTCGTGTACCGCAGTGGTCATGTGTCCCAACTGATAGTATTCACGCATAAAGTCTTGGTATTGTTTATAGACCTCAGGTTTCCCTTGTAAACGAGTTTCCAGGGCGTAGAACTGACGACGCGCTGACAGATCGGATAAACCTAGTTGGTCTAACTTGGGATTGGTAGGGAGTGCGACGGTGTATCGGCCATCAACTGATCTCTTGACATGTTCCTTGAAATGAGTTTCGCATGCGAATTCTTCTTTAGACCACACCGGTTTGGACGATACTGATTCCAGTTCCCAAAATCGTTTTACTTGAGCTTCGAGAGATTGGATGCTGCACAACGCTATATGTGATTGAGATTGAGTCCTTGGAGTGCATGAAATATTCGTTTTACCAATAACCACGTAGCCCAATTCAGACTCATAAAATGGAGGTAAGTCGCGATGAAGTTGAACTGATGACCCTTTGAACAGACATTGATAAATCTCAGCACCCAACAGAATGTCGATCCGATTTGGTACATTAAAGTGGGGATCGGCCAATTTTATGTGATCAGGTAAGGTTAGCTTGGGAAGCATAACTCTTGTAGAAGGTATTTCATGGGTAATGGTGGGAAGAACATAACATTTTAACGTCGTAGCAAAGGCTGAGACACACGAAGAGATTTTTAAATAGATTTTGTGTTTGATCAATGTTTGTGATCCCGCAATACCGGTAATGGTTTTAGATGTGACGTGTTTACGTGCCTGTAACAATTTGCATGTTTGTGTAGTAACAAAATTCATTGTTGAGCCGCTGTCTAGTAAAGCTCTGCAGAGGATTTGGATACCATCATTAACTGATGCTCGCACTAAAGCAGTGCCGATAAGAATGACCTTGCTGAACTTGGTGGGTGTAGTCTCTGATGAGACTTTCAGACTGGTTACCGCAGCACACGTCGCTTCACTGCAATCATTATTGAGTGACTGAAGTTCGGAACAGTTAGCTACAACTGGTTGCATTTTAACATCCGGAAATTGATTGTTGCGTTCGAAATGCAATAATGTATGGTGTTTGAGTGCGCACGTTTGACACGGCGGTTGACGACATTCACTGAGAGGATGACGATCTCGTAAGCAATTTCCACAAAGACGGCGATTCTTGATAAAATCATATCTGGATCTTGGCGTGAATTTAGTGCTGGAGAATTCTGGACAATGAGCCAACATATGGTTTCCCAAGCAACAACTACATTTGTCGGACGAACTTGCCGGCGGTGTGTGTGTGGCATTTAGAGCGACTGGTTTGTATGACTTATTCACTCGAGAATGAGTGTGAGCTGATGTAGATGCTAATGTCTCGAGCACTCTGACTCGGTTACGCAACAGCTGCATTAATTCGTCAAACCGAAGCAAATCATTTGGTTTGGTGTGTTTTACCACATGGACCCTAGATGCCGTGTCCAATCGTTGAATCAGGTGGTGAACTAGAATTAAATCCCATTCAGAAACAGCTACCTTTAGGGATTTTAATGCATTATAATGTTTGAAGATCTTCTCAACAAACATTTGGAGAGCTTTAGCTGAGTGCTCCTGAGGAGTTCGGGCGTCATAGAGTTCCCGGGTATGGTGCCGTTGAATCGATATTTCGTTATTATATTTGTCGCACAATAATTTCCAAGCTACAGTGTAGTTGGCCGCAGTTACGGGAAGACTCTCGATTAGTGCAAACGCAGACCCTGCTCGAATACTTGAGATTAAATATAAGAACTTAACTGTTTCATCTAAAGCCTTCGTGTGGATTAAATCAAGAAAAATGTCTCGAAACGATAACCACTCCGATTCCAAACCACTAAAGAACGGCAGTGTAAGCTCTGGAAGTCTAACTCCAGCAGAGACATTGGTATTAGGATTTAGCTCATGCTGAGACGTATTGTGAAATGAGGTTGACAGGGAACTGTCTTCCGATTTTTTGAGGTCGTGCAATTTATCTCTCAACACGATCTCTAACTTACTATACTCTTCCTCAAAGCCAGAGCGATCAGGAGTAGCAAATTCATCTAATATCTCGATTTTTGACTGGACACCGTCATACTTGTCGTAAACACGTTGAAGCCGACTAAGAAGAACTTCGACTGCTCCAAATGATTCAGCAGTTGGAACTTGGGTCTTAAAATTGGTCAATTGGCCCTTAAACGCAGCACGCTGCTTTTTGAGGAGCTCTAATTCAGCCATGATGCGGGTTGAAAATTAACACAAAGGAGAATTACTGAACCAATGAGTGAACTAGGAACCGGGGTTCGAACTGTTTTGGAACCTAAAATTGACAATGCTCGAAATACGTATAATGAATTGTTGTAACAAGGACAACCAACTACAACGACAGAAAGATCACTGACACTTATTTGACTACTTATTGATGTGACCGTGTATCGTTTAAACCTCAAAGTTAATGTTAATATAATTTGTATTTAAAAGATATTTGTATTTTAGTATATTAATTTATGGTTTTAAATATAATATGATTACTTAAATGTTTAAAACTAAAATTAACGGAATACCTGAGAAACCAATCTAGACGATATGGTTTTCTACTATTTTTCCTTTGTGATGACAGCTGTGTTCCGGTGGCAAATCCGGCTCGAAGGACCAAAATGATGGCGCCTCTGACTTGGCAGTGGACTGTATGTTTTCTTTTTGACGAACGACGTTAAATAAAAAGCCAGAGAGCTATCAAGAATTTTGATTTTATTATATGCGTGTCCTCAGTTATCGCGCCTAAGAATGGCAAATGTTGATGATGACGGCTGAGAATAATAATGTATGACGACTGATGATGTAATATAAATTGAATGATGTTATGCGTGTCCACTGTTATCACGCCTAGCAATGATAGGAGATGATGATGACGACTGATGATATGATATGAATGCGACTGATAATATAATATGTGACGACTGATGATATAATATAAATTGATTGGTAGTATGCGTGTCCACTGTTATCACGCCTAGCAATGGCAGAAGATGATGATGACGACTGATAATATGATATGAATGCGACTGATAATATAATATGTGACGACTGATGATATAATATAAATTGATTGGTAGTGTGCGTGTCCACAGTTAGCACGCCTAACAATGATGACGACTGATAAAATAATATGAATGCGACTGATAATATAATATGTGACGACTGATGATATAATATAAATTGATTGGTAGTGTGCGTGTCCACAGTTAGCACGCCTAACAATGATGACGACTGATAAAATAATATGTGGCGACTGATGACATAATATAAATTGATGAATAATGTGCGTGTCCACAGTTAGCACGCCTAACAATGATGACGACTGATAAAGTAATATATGATGAGCGATGACATAATATAAGTTGATGGATAATGTGCGTGTCCACAGTTAGCACGCCTAACAATGATGACGACTGATAAAATAATATATGATGAGCGATGACATAATATAAGTTGATGGATAATGTGCGTGTCCACAGTTAGCACGCCTAACAATGATGACGACTGATAAAACAATATATGACGAGCGATGACATAATATAAATTGATGAATAATGTGCGTGTCCACAGTTAGCACGCCTAACAATGATGACGACTGATAAAGTAATATATGATGAGCGATGACATATAATATAAGTTGATGGATAATGTGCGTGTCCACAGTTAGCACGCCTAACAATGATGACAACTAACAATGATGACGACGGATAAAATAATATGTTATGAATTGTAAAGCATGTCCACTGTTATCACGCCTAGCAGCAGCATATATGAATGATGATGATGATGATGATCATTGTGTGCCAACTCATCAATGCCTCAGTTGGCATGCGCTAGTAAATTATTGTATTGCCTAAAAAAGGGCAATGAATTAAAAAATGAATTTCATAAGAAGTAAAAAATGTTTGAAGACACTGTGCCAAATAGGGCTTGTAACATGAATTTCACTCCTTGTGAAAATTAATCAGCATTACAATCAGATATTCGGATGCTTAAATATGGCGGCCATGCAACAATAATTTCGGCAAACACTGGCAGGCAGATGAACACAAAAAACACCACTGCACAATTTCACCAATTAAATGTAGAACTATTTATTTTATTTTAAAAACATTTTTGTTTTACAATGTTTTATAATTCACATTAATTTTACATTTCTTCTGAACATTATTTGTATTAAATTAACTACTCAAAAATTAACCATCACTTGTCAGAAATTAAACGAAGAAGAAGACTTATTAATCATAAAATCTAAAATATATAGCCAAAAAACTAATCATTTTATTGACTGCAGAGCTCACGTGTTCAACATTAGCATAAATTAGTACTAAATACTGTCGTATCGACACAAGATATGATAAATCTTGCCAAGTGGTGAGAACGTGAACTCATCAGATGAAAACTAAATGTCAAAAATTGACATTTCAAAAAACAATAATATTAAAGGTAAAATTATTTGATTAAATTACAAACAATAAATTAATAAAACCTTTCTCTTTCAGTATTATTCTATGGATCGGAAACATCAACAGCTGGAGATGTCATGGATTGCAAGACTCGTAAGTTCTGAACTACTTAATATAAATAATTTTAATGTTTGCAGACAGACAATATCCAGTGTTAATAAAAATCCCGACGGCTAAGCAAAGTTAATTAAGAAACTTAAATTAACAGCTTAAATTAAAGTAATTAACCAATTAATACAAGTCAATTTTTTTCTTTCTTTTTTCAGAGACAACAAAACAAAACAGCCACGAATTGTTGACTGAGGTTATTCAACAAATATTTTGACGAAGGACAGAGATATTATTGGTAAGTATGACTATTTACATAACATTATTGTTTTTTTATTTCGAACAGCTCTGTCCGTTGTCAACATATATATATAATAGAAACTATTCAAATTTCATTTCGAAACAATAAATTCTACAATACGTAATAGAACACCTAGTATCGACTACGATATAACATATCCGAAATGATTGTACAGGGTGGTGAAAGTCTATCTTCAAGATTGTTTCAACTTGTTAAATGATCTGTATAGGACTGAAACTATGCCACAGGACTGGAATTCAGCTACGCTGATACCAATTCACAAAAATGATAAACGGAACCTATTTGAAAATTACAGGGGACTTGCTCTACTCTCCTACATATTATGTTTTTTTATAAATTTTTCTAGTAGACCAACCACTTTTCAAATTTACAAAACGGGACATGATTGATATCACCAACTTCCATTACCCTCTTCTGCACTGAGCGAAATGAGCGAAGAGATTTACTTTAATACAAACAAACAGTAAAATTCAGGGTTGTTAATATACACGTATAAAACGTTTTATACGTTACAGGTATAATACGTGACGTATAAAACGTATAAAACGTATATAACGTATAAAACGTATAACATGTTTTTGTTTTTGAAATTCATTCATAAAAAATTAAAAATAGTTCTTACTTCAGATATTAATTATATTTTTAATTTTTATACTCAGTAAAAGTATAATTAGGTAGTTATAAATTATTTATATATTTTATAATTTATAAAAAAAACTATTTGTTTGGAATTTTCTTTGCTAATTCTTTCGAATAGGTCCTTTGATACCTCTATATTAAAATAATAAAAATAAACAATTAATGTTTTATACAAATTCTTAAGACGCAAACAAAAATGGTAGTCTGTGTACTGACCGGCCTGTCAACCAACCGTAACAACCGATGAAAACTACTAGAGCGATTTTAAAATTTTTTGTTTCAGAAAATAGCTTTCATCAATGATAAGAACCGCAGGGACGAATCGGAAAATTGTAAAAAAATGGTATATTTATTTTGCTTAAAAACGTAAACACAATGTAGAGAAATCTTGAAAGTTGACATTTGAATGTAAAACCAGGAGCTTGATTATTATAAGTGTGTCAAAAGAATGATGAATGAAATAAATTAATTTTGATTCCAAATTTTTTTGACAAATATTTAATTAATGGGAAACGTTTTGGATTAGAAACGTTTGGCCCATAATAGCTATTTATGTATTAAGGGCATAGAGTATGTATTTTCCGCTTGAGAGTGAAATTGTTGCTCGAGGCGTTAGCCGAGAGAAACAATCACTCGAAAGCAAAAAAGATATTTTATGACTGAATTGCATACAAGATTTTTTGTACGTGTAAGATTCTGTACTATTTGCATGAATAGCAATGCATATATTTACACAAAATAGTAAAATATTTATTTAGAAAATTATTTTATCCAAGCAGTTTTTCGAAATAACAACTTTAGGCATTGTTATTTCAATTTTGGTATTGTTATTTCAGTAGGAAAAAAAGGCCTGCTTTACGAACACTTTTTGAATCCCAAAAGTGCTTTTTACGGTTTACTCGTACAAAAAATTAATTATTTGGTATCATGAAATGTTATTGAATTTATGAAATATGGTTCAATCCATCTCTCTATCTAATAAGGCTTTCAAAATATTATGTTGTTGCAAAATAAAAGTCGTTTTTTCAATAGCAATTAGGGAAATTATCAGGGATTTTTAGAGAGATGTTTTAAAGAAATTTTTTTGTGTGAATCCGGGTTGAACCACATCTAATTAATAGGTACAGTTTGAAAATATCACGTTGTTGCAGCAAATATTGTTTTTATACAAAAGTTGTAACAGTTAAAATATGTATTTACGTCAAACGGAAAAGTATAGTGAGAAGTTTATTGAGTGAATTTAATTTTGGTCATTGATGTAATATAGGTACGGTTGGAAATGTCAAATTGTTGCAGACTAAATTTTTTATATTATATTTTGAAAATGTGGAAAGTTTTCTGAACTAACAGGAATATTGGGTAAGAAACTATCATGACGACGTTATATTTTCTGAAGGAACTGTTCCTATTAGTCCAGAAAACTAAGCTGTATAAATATTAAATATCACTAGTACGATGAATAATACGTCCGCGATAATTTTATATAAATGTATTTTTATCGACTAAGGATTTTACTTTTATACGGTATAAAACGTATATAATTGTGTGTTTTATACTATACGTTTTATACGTTTTATACGTACGTATAATACGTGTTTTATACGTTACCGTATTATACGTTTCAACCCTGGTAAAATTTGAAAAATTGAATCAATTTTATAATAGCGTATTTTGAATAGTAAAACGAGAAAACGAAGATGATTTTAGTGTGACCCCACATTCACAATCCATTTTCTTGTAAACTATAAGTCCTTTTGAACTGAAATATGGATTGGCCATAAAAGTGACTTACTTCAAGGAAAGCACAAAATTTACTGGATTTGTTTTTAAGGATCTTAAAATCGTATAGGAAAACCAAAAAAAAGCTGTTTTGACGCCTTTCAGATGGGTGTTAAGTGAAAGGTTTATTTTTCCAAGGCACAAAGTTTTTTATTAATATTTGACTCCTTAAGTTTTGACGAATTCATCTTTGTAGGATGAATGTGGTTTGTGTGTTTTACTACGTCATGAAAACTGTAGCGATCTCTCTAAAATTTTAAACCTATGTGACGAATGGTATATCATATAAAAAACTGACATTTTTAAAAAAGGTAACCAATTTTTATTTAATTTTTGTGTTGTTTGATATACATATTACTAATAATGTGTACTCCTATTCTGTTCCAACCCCATAACTCCAAACATAATCAACGAAAAAACTTACAAGTCACTAGATTATAAGTTATTTAAAAATTTAGTAAAAGTGCTAGAGAGGCGCTTTTTTCATAATTCTCTAACTTGGGTAGTTAGCGGTAGAAAGAAATAGTATAACATAATTCAGACTCGGTCGAGCGTTGTATCATATAGGTGGGTATGCTTAGTGAGAGAAATATATGTAGAAAACTAGTAGATGCAGAAAAAAATCTCTTTAATAGGAAAATAGCATCTAAATTTCCTGAACATCCAACTGGTTCACGTAATTTCTATAAGGCGGTTGAGGCTGTCCAAGGTAATTTTTGGAAATCCTCTACTTCCCTTAATTGATAGAGATATGCCGATCATTGACCCAAAAGAAAAGTCTAACCTTCTGGGAATTATTTCTTTTATATTCTACACCAATTGAACCTATTTTTTCACCTAAACCGATTTCTAGATATATAATGGGACGTATACATAATGGGACGTATAATTTTTCGTAGAAAAATCATTCGAAAAATGCTCTTCCAAATAAATACTAATAAAAGATCTCTGCCGGATCGTATTCCTCCAATTATTCTGAAAATATTTGCTAGGGAGCTAATACGACTCCTCACTAAAATCTTTTATTTGTCATATAAGAAATTAGTTTTTCCCGAAATATGGAAAATGACAAGCGTTCAACCAGTTCCAAAGAAGGGTAGTAAATCTGATCCAGCAAATTACAGATCCATTTCAATTTTATCGGTTGTTTCTAAAATTTTTGAGAAATATTTAAATTTAAATATGAACGTAGTAAGCTTCTTCGGCTTTCGAAACTACTTAATGAAAGACAATATGGGTTCCGTAAGGGAAGAGCGAGGGGAGATTTTTTTTTTGTCACGCATATCTAGAACTGGGTTCTGCTTTGTCACCAACTCTCTTTCTTATTTTTCTATTTACTCCCTGCGGTCGTGCGGCAAACTAAATCTTGTTTGGAAAACGCATTCGCACTAGTAATACAATCTACTTTTCTACAATTGATTCAGTTTTTGTTTGATGTTTATTCCTGTAATCGTTAAATAATTTTTTGCCATTCCATATCATGATCATATGGAGAGTTAGTGTGAATTGTGAAATCAAAGATTGATTTTTGCTATGTGTATTTCAGAGTTGTGTACTTTCATGTAAAGAATAATTCTTTACATTTTTATGTAAAGAATTATTTTTTACGTAAAGAACGTAATGAATGTAAAAAACGATTAATAAATGTAAAGAATTTTACTTTCAAGTGATTTTTAAAGCTCCTTTAAGAAGACAAAACTTGTGCCCA
Organism: Diogma glabrata; assembly: GCA_963693315.1. Taxonomy (NCBI): domain Eukaryota; kingdom Metazoa; phylum Arthropoda; class Insecta; order Diptera; family Cylindrotomidae; genus Diogma; species Diogma glabrata. Next base: position 18,215 of record CAVNZG010001845.1, read on the forward strand.
ATTCCAAACAATAGTAATACAAATTTTGAATTGAAAAAAAATTACAAATTTCGATCTCTATAAAATATTCTATCCACGACTACTAAAGAAAATATGCTTTCCATGCGTATGTCTTCCATTGTAATTGTATTCATTCCACAACTAGTGAATTTGATTAAAATTCTTTAACAGCTCTATAGTTTATTGAATATTCCCCTAACAAATTAAACAACAAACTTGTTTTGTTTTTCGCTATCTTTGATGTTTTTATTTCAATATGGCGATACAAATTTTGCATGAAAACTGGAAATTAAACGAAATATTTTACAGTCGTGGATAAAATAGCATCTTGTATTATAGAGACCGAAATTCGTAATTCTTTTCAATTCAAAATTTGTATTACCATTGTGGGAATTGGGCACAAGTTTTTTCTTAAAGGAGCTGTAAAAATCAGTATTCAAATGATAAATTTAACTAAAGACTGACTTAAAAACTATGATAATTTAGGGGTTTGAGTTTCATTTTAAATTCTTTATTAATCTAATGAGAAAATTGGCACATCTTTTGATCAAGTTTTAACAGTAGCCGCCCTCATGTTGTTCCAACCAGTATTGTGATTTGACCAAAATCCAACAATCGCCTTTTCTTTGTGGCGCAACAATGTAATTGCATTATACATATTTACACTAATTAGTTGAACAACCGCCTTTTCTTTGTGGCACACCAATTTAATAGCATAATGCATATGTCTACCATATTTAATTCAACAATCGCCTTTTCTTTGTGGCGCAACAAATTAAATTGCATTACACATATTTACATTATTTAATTCAACAATCACATTGGCGCCGAATATGTTGCGATGTTTAATATTAAAAGAATGTTAGGCTAAGAAGAAAGAAAGTGCTAAGGAGTGGGATCTTGACTGGGATCTTGACATGGGATGAGTGACCCTTATATAATTTGGTTTTAATTCCTTTATGTAAATAAAATATAGTATTGGGGTGGATGTGACGGTCGTGGTTTCTTCGACTCTAAGGTCGTCAGAGTCTCTTTTTTGTCATTACAAAAGAACAGAACGAGAAGAAATAAATTCGACATTTGGGCTGAAATGTTAAATTTTTATAAACATTTGAGCAAACATTTTACAAATTTTTCTCGTAACAAATAAAAACTCTCGTGGATGGAGGTGTATGTTTGCTACGTAGCTTTGTCTCCATTCGATATGGTTAACTTGAAAACAATATTTAGTACAAAAGTAAAGAAATAAGCGATAAAAAGAACACACTCAATGAGTAAAGCAAACGTACTAAAATTTTACACTGCATGTTTAATTAAGAATAAAAATTCTAGTTTTTCGTCATTTTTTCGAACTGTGTGATTAAAATTTTTGGTTAATAAATATTGTTAGAAAAAATGATGAAAAATTAGAATTTTAGTCGGACTAAAAATATTTAAAATTAAATATCTCAAGAAAACGAAAGAACGCTTTTTGTAAATTTGAAATATTTAAGATTAAGAATTAAACTATTACCCTAGCGCTATTTTTAAAAAAGTTTTTTTAATATTTTAATTTTACAATTAATTAAAAAACGTTTAGTTGATTTTTTTTTAAAGATCTAAGGGTGCTTCTATGCCCAAACTATGCACTATTAAAATTTTCAGTAAGTGATCTAATTACTTGTTTTACATATGATGTGTTTTCTGTGACATAAAGTGGTTAACTTATTTTTAGGGAAAATTAAATAACTAAAAACTCAATATAGAAAAGGAGCAAATGTAAGCAAAGTGTGCGAACATTACTAAAAACTAATTCCTGAATAGAGACTACAAACGTGCATTCCCTTTCTATACTAACTGCGCCACCCACTTCTGTTTTATGTAACAAATGGGAAGGGAAAATTGTTTATTTATCAAAATTACTAATATAATAATTAAAAATCTAATGTTTGCATCTGTGCTAAGATGTGTTAAATAATATTGGCTATTGGCATATGAGTTAACGTGAGATATCACATACCACTGGCAATAGCAGTGAGATATCACTAGCCAAGGTGATATCTTAGGGGTGCTGGCGGATGAACTGTATTCAGTCAACGGTAGCACTCTCAATCTTAGCTAATGAATATTCCTTGGTGCTGGAACGCTGTAGCTTGCTCGATGAAACGAGCCTTCATATAACTACATATCTGAGCTTTAATCATTGAGAAATATACTGCGTCCCATAATCAGGGATTATGCCATTGGCTGGACTATTGGCAAACCAATTTTAGTTTTGTTCCTGCAAATTTGTAAAACAAATTTGCTTTTTATCTCTTATTTTATTTTTATTTTTCCCTATTCTATCACGAAATATTGGCCTATGTCATATTTTATATGTGATAGGATTTATGGTTTAGTTACCCATTACTTAACAAAAAAATATTAAAAAAAAACAAAAAAAAACAGATTTGCGTCCATTAACATCCTTAGAACACATGTTGTTGTAGGACCTTGGTCTTAAAAGGTTTTTATGTGTTGTTGTGACACATATTGTAATGCCTACTACACATCACATTTAAAAAAAAAAAAAAAAAAAATAATTTTTTTTATTGTTATAATTTCATAGAAAATGTAATTATAAAAGACATAACGTTTGTACGAACAAATCGTTTGTTTCTTTTCAACATAAAATGCAAAATGCAAAATTAATTTTTTACTTTTTAGTTCGTTTTTCTAAAAGTGTGTTTTTTAAATTTTTTATTTATTTTTTATGTTGTTTTGGCTTTCTTATGTTGTATTCGTAACATTTTGTTTTTCTCTAAAAGTATATAAATTTTTTGAAAGATATAAAATATAATAGAGTTTTTTTGTTGTTTTGATGTTTTCAAATGAAAATGCATAAATATTTTGATACATTAGGCTTACATAATATTACGATTTTTGTTGTTACTTTTTCATCGCAAAACACCAACGATTTTGTTATGTTTTCAACAGCAATTTTGTTTACGTTTTCTTATCGTTCGAAGTTACGGTCTCCATTGTTCTTATAAGCTTATGAGTACGTTTTACTAATTTGTTTTCTATATTTTATTAGTGTGTAGATTTTAGTGTTATCATCAAAAATATTATATTCATGTTGTAATGTAGAGCTATATTGCCAAACAAATAATGTTTTTTGTTCTGTTTTGTATAGCGTTCCATTTTAATAATACTGACCAGTCAGCAATCACGCTGTTTGTTTTTCATTGTCAACAATTTATTGCACAATGGTCCAAAATATCTCAAATATTGCGTAAATTTTGGTTTACTCTATGTTTATGTATTATTGCCAATTTTTCTTTGTTACTTTGATAAGTCTATTTGTACACTTGTATCAACGCGAATATTCTGACCTTGTTTGATTTCAATCCAAATAAAACTGATTGATTTCTATGTCATCTGCTGTCATAAAATTTAATGATCTAAAATCAAACATAAATATATTTCTTTTATCAGCTAGCATAAATTCTCGAATTTTTAAGCCAACAATGGTTTTATTTTTGGTCTGCCTTGAGATTTTTGTTTTAAAGTACCTGGCAGACCTAATTGAATGGATGAAAAATTGATGCCATAGTTACCCCACATGTAACCTCGCTGAAATTTCTTGACATAATTGAGACTTTTGTTTAGTTACAAAAAACGTTGGTCGGCCTTGAAATTTTTGTTTTTAAGTGCCTGGCATACCTAATTAAATAGATGAAAAATTGATGCCATAGTTACCCCACATGTAACCTCGCTGACATTTCTTGACATAATTGAGACTTTTGTATAGTTACAGAAAACTTTGGTCGGCCTTAAGATTTTTGTTTTTAAGTGGCTGGCAGACCTAATTGAATGGATGAAAAATTGATGCCATATATACCCCACATGTAACCTCGCTGGAATTTCTTGACATAATTGAGACTTTTGTTTAGTTACAAAAAATGTTGGTCGGCCTTGAAATTTTTCTTTTTAAGTGCCTGGCAGACCAAATTGAATGGATGAAAAATTGATGCCATAGTTACCTCATATGTAACCTTCTCCAGATTTTTGTATATAAAAGAGTACATCTTGTCTAATAAAAAAACATCTGTCGGCCTCGCAAAAAACTTTAATAAATATAGCCGACGTTATTTTAATTAAATGACATCGCGCGCGAGAATAATGCATTACACCAGCAGTTTGAATTTTAGAATCGTTCGGTAACAATTTTCAATAATTATATTTTTTGACATTTTATTGTTAATAATTTCGATGATGTTGATAATTTAATAATAAACAATTTTCATGATTATTATAATAATCTGGAACATTCTTACTATATACTGCCACACATCCATAAAAAGTTAGATAAAAGAAATTAATATAAGAGATTTTTTTATTACAAATAATTTTAACAATAACAATTATAATTCAATACTTTTAAAATAATATTTTAATATTTCATATTTAATTTTATAATTTTTATCATATTTTGCTAGTAAATAATAGTAGAAAACAAAAAGAATATTTAAGTCCTTTCATATTATTTAAGTCCTTTCATATGTCCTTTCATATACATCAAGAAAGCGGTCATCCGTCGATATCATCAAAACAATCCAGTTCTGTTTGATCATTGTCATCGTCGTCATCATTTTCCTCATAGAATTTATCGTCCTGTAGAAGAACATCTTCTACGCGTTGAGGAAGTGATGATCCTTTGTACCAAATTGGTTTTAATTTTTGATCTTTGAGAAGCCAACCGTTTTCCTCAGGACGATAAACCATGCATTCAGCATTTGAATATTTCATATCTCGCAGCATTTACAGTTTTACAATTTTTAATGTTGTAGAATTCTACTGTAAACGCCTGCAAATTTTCCATTTTGTCAGCGTCTAAAATATCAATTGGAGTTGTCAATGATATAAAGAGATTTCGGAATTTGAGTGATTTTTCTAAAATATTGAACGGCTGAATTTTACCTTTCTTAACAAAGGTATAGTCTGATCCCGTATAAGCGTGGAACCCAGGCAGACTGCGGCATAATCGTTTACCTAATATTTCTGCCAAACGTGAACAATTATAATATAAAATGTCATTATGGTTTTCAAAACATTGTAACCATATTTCTACGTTCAAAAATTTATAATAATTACCCAATAAAATAATGAGTATGTCGGTATCTGAAGCCTGGATTACTATTGTCTGTAAATATAGTAACATTTTTGTCCTTTTCCTCACATACAAAACAGATTTTAAACTTTAAATTATTCATAATAACAACCCTTTAGAAAAACAAATTATTTTATATATGTATATTAAAAAATTAAACGACTTGAAAAAATATGTAAGACTCTTTTTTCACTTAAAAGTACGTCGAACAATGTAGTTTTACGCTTCACACTCGATGGTAGCAATAAACAAATTGTATATAAAACAAAAAAGTGTGTAAAATAGTCAAAGAGATATGAAACTTCAAAGATTGCAGCGTTTTAGGTAGTTTTTTAATGCATGTATGGAAGTATATAGTAAGAATGTTCCAGATTATTATAATAATCTTGAAAATTGTTTATTATTAAATTATCAATATCATCGAAATTATTAACAATAAAATGTCAAAAAATATAATTATTGAAAATTGTTACCGAACCATTCTAAAATTCAAACTGCTGGTGTAATGCATTATTCTCGCGCGCGATGTCATTTATTAAAAATAACGTCGGCTATATTTATTAATATTTTTTGCGAGGCCGACAGATGTTTTTTTATTAGACAAGATGTACTCTTTTATATACAAAAATCTGGAGAAGGTTACATGTGAGGTAAATATGGCATCAATTTTACATCCATTCAATTAGGTCTGCCAGGCACTTAAAAACAAAAATTTCAAGGCCGACCAACATTTTTTGTAACTAAACAAAAGTCTCAATTATGTCAAGAAATTCCAGCGAGGTTACACGTGGGGTATATATGGCATCAATTTTTCATCCATTCAATTAGGTCTGCCAGGCACTTAAAAACAAAAATCTTAAGGTCGACCAAAGTTTTCTGTAACTATACAAAAGTCTCAATTATGTCAAGAAATTTCAGCGAGGTTACATGTGGGGTAACTATGGCATCAATTTTTCATCTATTTAATTAGGTCTGCCAGGCACTTAAAAACAAAAATTTCAAGGCCAACCAACATTTTTTGTAACTAAACAAAAGTCTCAATTATGTCAAGAAATTTCAGCGAGGTTACATGTGGGGTAACTATGGCATCAATTTTTCATCCATTCAATTAGGTCTGCCAGGTACTTTAAAACAAAAATCTCAAGGCAGACCAAGATTTTCTTAAATTATACAAAAGTCTCAATTATATCAAGAAATTTCAGCGAGGTTACATTCCAAATAAGTAGGCTTTTGTAATTAGTGATTACAAAAATTAATTAAAAATATTAATTAACGTAAAAGAGAAAGTCGGCCACTGGATAGATATTTTCTGAAAAAGGTTATATAAGCTAAACCCAATTGCACAGAGGTTACATGTGAGGTAGACTAAAGTGTCGTGGGAGCTTGGTCTATTATACAAATTCCTTTGGGAATTTCCAAAACTTTATTATTTTCACCGATCACTATTTTTTCATAACGATTTAATGATCTGTCACGATTGAATCGATTTTTATACGAAATAATTGTAAAATCTTGTGATTGAAAGAATTTGACTGCAACTTCAACTCCGATCATTCGAATGTTTCCTATAACTGTTGATTCAAATTGGTTGAACTTGTGTGCATCATACAGAATACATGCTAGTTCTAGATCTTGAAATAAACATAATTTACTAATAAGAATGTGTCCTGCATTTCGCCAAATAAAAACCAAAATGTTCACGCCTCTGGCTCGGCAGTGGACTGTATGATTTTTTGTTGTGACGACGATGATAGAACCAGAGGATGTAACAAAGAAACCGTCTAATTATGAGTATTATTTGGCTCACAAGGCCAATGACGACGTGATAGTCGATGATACAAAATATTAATACATGCTTCCATTGGCTAATGACGATGAATAACAGTGTTGTACAAGCAACTCTATAAATAATCGATGAGTATAGTTGAATATCGAAAATTGATGACGATGAATAACAGTGTTGAAATTTAAACAACTATATAAATAATCGATGAGTATAGTTGACTATCGAAAATTGATGACGATGAATAACAGTGTTGAAACTTAAGCAACTATATAAATAATCGATGAGTATAGTTGAATATCGAAAATTGATGACGATGACTAACAGTGTTGAAATTTAAACAACTATATAAATAATCGATGAGTATAGTTGAATATCGAAAATTGATGACGTATAGCGATGAATAACAGTGATGAGGTTTTAACAACCATACATAACATCAATTAGTATAAATAAATTCAATCAGTATAACTGGATGTTGAAACTTGATTACGTATAGCGATGAATAACAGTGATGAGGTTTTAACAACCATACATAACATCAATTGGTATAAATAAATTCAATCAGTATAACTGGATGTTGAAACTTGATTACGTATAGCGATGAATACCAGTGATGAGGTTTTAACAACCATACTAACATCAATTGGTATAAATAAACTCAATCAGTATAACTGGATGTTGAAACTTGATTACGTATAGCGATGAATAACAGTGATGAGGTTTTAACAACCATACATAACATCAATTAGTATAAACAAATTCAATCAGTATAACTGGATGTTGAAACTTGATTACATATGGCGATGACTATGCGAGTATTTGGATTTTGAAAATTCGTTCAACTTGGTAACTGAATCCGATGACTATGACAAACCATTTGCACGGTATAATGCCTACAAAATAAACAACAATTTAAGAGCCGCAAATTTAAGAACAAACCCAAAACTCCAAATGCAGGCAGCAAGACGACTATATTTGGTTAAAACTTCAAATTCACCATCAAAGTTATTGATTTTTTATTTTTAACAGTTAATAAACCACAAAAATACATACAAATTTATATTTGTTAAACAACTAAAATAAGTTAACACAAATCACTAGCAATTACGATACAGGTAACATTTCTTTATTATTTTAGTTAACATTTTTGTTTTAATTTAATTCTATTTTTAAGCAAACTTAACAATAACACCATATGTATGGTTTTCACATAAAACAATGCACTCAAATAATGTACAAAAAACAAGAGCGTAACATTTCTTTATTATTTTAGTTAACATTTTATTTAATTTAATTCTATTTTTAAGCAAACTTAACAATAACACCATATCTATGGTTTTCACATAAAACAATACACTAAACTAATGTACTGGTTCTATTTTATTTCGAGGTCTTTCTAACCAAACATATAAATCTATTGTGTTATCTCGTCGGATTTGAACATATGTATCGGCGCTCACTATTCCGGATTGAGACATTTTATAATGTACTGTCTATGGAATAAAACAAATGTGTTATTTTGTGTATAGAATTAATTTATATACTTACATGTTTAAGTTTACTCTTTACTTAAAACTTTTAAGACATCAAATTTGTATCACACCCAATTTTCAAAGAGCACTCGATCAATGTTATTTTTCCATTAACAAAGTGTAACAAAACAGAAAATTAATTACCAAAATCATTTTAACTCCTGCCACAATACACATATTATTCCTACATAATCGAAAAACAAAAAAAATCTAAGATACCAAATTATCTATCTTCTATCACACAGTAACATTTATTTTCTCGTAAATACTTAAAACAAGAGTTGATTACTTGAATATGTTTTCATAATAAAATTACATCAAAATTAATTATGAAGAAATGTGAAATTAAAGATTATAATCGTGCCACAATTATAACTTCAAAAAACAATAACAATTAATATTTAATCGAAAAGCTTTTAATAGTTTTCAAGGATTACCACAAAAAAGCAATTGTACGAAACTTAGTAAAAATAAACTTTCAACACATTTTTGTTAAATTGTTTCGTTTATTTGCTATAAATTTGATATTGTTAGCAGTTGTTGTGTATTACAGAGATTTTCCAATTTATTGAATATAAAAGTTTTTATTGAATCTTTAAAAAGCTATTTCGCCTTTTGTTTTACAATATTAAACCTATTAATATATTAAGTCTCAATTGTGTTTAATGGATGTGAGTTAAGGTTGATAAGTTTGGAACCGACTTCCATTCTAGAAAAAACAGTTAGTAATTATAACAAGGGGTAAGAAAATAAAACCATTTCAGTACTACTCTAGTGCATTTGTGCATTTGCATGTAAAAAGTAGTTCTTTACATTTTAACGTAAAGAATTAGAAAACAATAAATTTTTATAAAAAGTATGTAAGGAATATAAGAAATCTAAAAAAGTGCTATATATTTCAGAACAAACATTTAAAGCACTTAACTTAAAAAATTTGGAATTTGTTATTTATTTTGATGTTTGATGTTTATGTAACTTTGAAGTAGAAATACAAACCAAAACGTTGCTGTCGGTGAATTTGTGTTTTGACTGGTGTTGACTACGGAACATTTAAAAATATAACACATGTTTCCAAGAAAAATCTCCCTAATAAAATCCAACTTTTCTTATAGATTTTGACCTGCTGTTTTAATAAAAAACTTGTTTTATTTTTGATTGTCTTGAATGTTAAAAATATTTTTTTCAAAAATTATAAGTCCAAAGTAAATAATTTGTCCCTGGACCCTCGCCCATATCATTTGATAAGTACCACATATTTTAAACTTCGTGAGGCGCCTGTCCTTGACAAGTTCGAAAACTTTTGTTCTGCCATTCTCCTCGATTCAGCCCCTTTTTGGTTCAGCAAGCTCCAAAAATTCCGATTGCCCGGGAATTTGCTACCACTATTTCTTTTAACTATGGTGAAAATTTGTTTTATAACACGAGGGTCACCTTGTCCGAAAAAAATGTGTCTGCTGTTATCAAGTCCGACAAGTTTTTGTCGGATAGGGTTACACTCGTGTTCTAAAACAAATTTTCACCATAGTTAATTCTCACCCCCCATAGTTAAAAAAAAAATTGTGGTAGCAAATTCATAAGATACGGGGCAATCGTAATTTTCGGAGCTTGCTGAACGAAAAAGCGGTCGAATCGAGGAAAATGGCAGAACACAAGCTTTTGCACTCGTCAAGGAAAGGTGCCTCATGAAGTATAAAGTATGTGGTAATCATCAATTGAAATCGACGAAGGCCCAGTGACATAATAAAAACATATAAAAATACACCAGCGAGCAAGTAAAATAAAACAAACCCGTATAATATAAAAACGTGTGAATTGAGACGTAAAAAATGAAGGGGCTGAAACCTCAATCTCTGAGATATGAAGACTTCGACCTGAGTTAAGGACTTTTATATAGTTTTCAGCAAAAGGCTTTTACGGGGCCATTATTTTTAGTTTTGGGAAGCGATGTATAACAGACATAAATTTTTTTGTAAAAGTATCAATATTTTATCTCTGTTTAGAAATTTATTACAAAATTAACACGAAACATCAATACGTTGCCGGAAACTATAACAGATCATCATATATTGATATAAATTTGAAAAGATTATACACTTAGCAAACTACTCAAAAACCTCTCCATTTAGCGTTTCGAGACCTACTACAAAATCAAAATTTCTTTCAAAATTCCAAACATATTCCAAAAATTATTACAAAATCAAAGATTGGAACCTTTTCAGAATTCTAAAAATATATATTGCAAAAACTATAAGAAAATCAATAATTGAAGAATTTTCCGAAATTCTTAAAATATTGCAAAAATTATAAAAAATCAAAAACAACTATTTTCAAAATTCTAAAAATATTCCAAAAATTATTACAAAATCAAAAATTGAAACTTTTTTCCAAAATTCTGATAATATTTCAAAAATTCAAACTTTTTCCAAAATTCTAAAAATATTTCAAAAATTATAACAAAAAAAAAAACTTTTTTCAAAATTCCAAAAATTATAATAAAATCAAAAATATAAACATCTTCAAAAATCTAGAAATATTCCAAAAATTATCATGGAATCAAAAATTAAATTTTTTTTCAAAATTCTAAAATTATTCCATAAATTCAAAAATTCAAACTTTTTCCAAAATTCAAAAAATATCGCCAAAATTATAACAAAAATACAATCTTTTTTCAAAATTCCAAAAATATTTCAAAAACTTCCATGTTCAATTACATTTCATGTCATACAAATAATTAATCTTATTTTTTTCACAAAAATTGGGTAAAAAAGAAATGAAAATTATTCTTTTGACACACTTGACAATATTTTTTTGACAAACTTGTAACGCAATAAACTTGATTTTGGTATAACATACCAATCCCGATTATCAAGATTTTTTTAAATCCAAGGTTACTACTCATTATAACTCAAAACTACAGTTTTTTAAGCAAAATATATGAAAATTTCTTTGTTTTGACACCCTTGACGATTTTTTTGACACACTTCCGGTACAGTTATTGAACACATCATCCTTTCGGCTCTTTCCATTTTCTTTTGCTTTTTTAGAATCTGTAGGTCTTAAAACGTCGAGAAATGCCAAAAAAGTGGGGGTTAGAATCTCACTTTAGGCTCGAAATGTAATGCTTAGGTATTTCAGACCGAAGTAATTATGCTTTATGAAACAGTAACACTCGATAAACGAGATAGCTTGCTATTTGCGAGATAACTTGTTTATAATTTCATATCTTAGCTTGCTTAGCTCATACAGACATTTAAACTAACTTATTTTACCAATACTAAGGCGCATGTACAAAGGTGTTGGGTATTGTATCAAAATGGCATTTTAAAAACTAAATATTTAACTTATTCCATTTTATATATTTGCTAACGTTTTTGTTTATATTATTTATTATTATAATTTGACTAACTTAATATTTTCAAACAAAATATTGGTTTTGACCTTAGAGTCCAGGCTCCAAACCCTCCTCCACCGCCCCTTCCCTCCACACGCCAACACACCCTTCCTCTTTTCATCCAGCTTTGATACAACTACTATCCATCATATTCCGACCTATTCTAATCTATTCCGTATGCACCTTCTGCTTAACTAATTTTACAAAAATACATAAATACATAGTGAGGTGTAATATTTTAAACGATATAAATATTTTGAATTGTTTCGTTAGGCAAGTTCAATCACAAAATAGAACGAGAAACCATGATTAATTTTCTAAAGAGAGAGTAAGGTTAATATAGCAATTTTTCATGGAAAAAATATTTTATAGGATTGGATTTTTGACATTTCACCATTAAAATTAATTAATTAATTAATTAATCTAATTTTATTATACCTATATTTTCAACAATATGCGCTTTCCAATCGAGTGAATCACTGAATGATTCACTTAAACTGAATTGTATTCCGGAATTTGTATGTTCCAATGGAAATATTCAGTTTACACTGAACGTAAACTGAGCTACTACAGAACTGAATTGAATTGAATAAAGTGAAGGAAAAAATAGGTTCATCATTTCAACATATTCATATTTTTTTACGGTTTGTGGGCAAACCTTAAAAATAATAAAAAAATAAATCGAACATATTTGTTTGTGTCTAAATTTTCGATTTTGGTTATGTATTTTTTAAATGTCAAAAAATTATTGTTTTTTGTTGTTTTGGCTCTATTTTTTGTATGATATACTGAATATTAGACCAATTGGCTACAATCAATTCCTTCAGGAATTCACTCGATTTGAAAGCGGCTGATGTCGTATCCAAAATACACTGCATGGTCATTTTAAATATATTTTTTTAGTGTAAATTCGTCTTTTTCCGTAAAAAAGCCTTGCTCTATAGAGTTTTTTTTATAGTAGAACACTTCTTTTATAGTACAACACTTTTAAAAAAAAAAATTCATGGAAAGTAAAAAAAGTCATGGAGTAAATAAAAGGTCTTCATCTTTTTTCCTTTCGCACTTATAATATTTTTATATGTTCTATTTCACATAATAAAAAAGACGAGAAAAATAGACTAATGGAGAATAAACTAAGGTCATTCTCCATTAGTTTTTTTTTCTCGTCTTTTTTATTTTGTGAAACAGAAGATATGGAAATCATATAAGTGCGAAAGGAAAAGAAGACTTTTTATTTATTTATTTATTATTTATTCCATGTCTTTTTTTTACTTTCCATTACTTTTTTTTTAAAAAAAAGTGATATACTATAAAAAAGTGTTCTCCTATATAAAAGTCTATAGAGCAAGACTTTTTTATGGAAAAAGACGACTTTTACACTGAAAAAATATATTTAAAATTATATGCAGTCTATGTTGGATACGACATTGTTCAAAATATATAATAAAATTCGATGTTTATTAATATAATGGTGAAATGTCACAATTCCAATCCTATAAAATATTTTTTCCAAGAAAAATTGTGATATTCATCTCCCAAATTAATCATGGTTTCTCGTTCTATTTTGGCTAGAAAAAAAAGATGAAAAAGAATAATGGAGAGTCAGCTTTAGCAGTTGTTGTGTATTACAGAGATTTTCCAATTTATTGGATATAAAAGTTTTTATTGAATCTTTAAAAAGCTATTTCGTCGTTTGTTTTACAGTATTAAACCTATTAAATATATTAAGTTTCAATTGTATTTAATGAATGTGAGTTTGGGTTGATAAGTTTGGAACCGACTTCCATTCTAGGAAAAACACTTAAAGTTAGTAATAATAACAAGGGGTAAGAAAATAAAATTATTTCAGTACTACTCTAGTGCATTTGTGCATTTACAATTTACATGTAAAAAATAGTTCTTCACATTTTTACGTACAGAATTAGAAAACAATAAATTTTTATACAAAGTATGTATTCCTTAGAAATTCCGTAGAAATCTAAAAAAGTGCTATATATTTCAAAACAAACATTACTTCGGTCTGAAAGTCCTAAGTATTACATTCATGAGCTAAAAGGGAAATTCTTACCCCCACTTTTTTTGCATTTCTCGACGTATTAGGAATCTACTGATTCTAAAGAAGCAAAAAAAATGTATGTCTGTCTGCCGGCCGGCCGTCACAACCGACGAAATCTAGAAAACGGCTGAAGGGATTTTAAAAATTAGGTACACTCAAAATAGGTACACTCAATGGTAAGAGCCAAAAGGACGATGCGTTCGATAACTGTACCGGAAGTGCGTCAAAAAATCGTCAAGTGTGCCAAAACAAGGAAATATGCATTTTTTTGCTTAAAAAACGTTTATTTTAAGTGATAATGAGTAGGAACAAAGAATGCGGAGAAATCTTGATGGTAGGGATTGGTATGTGATACCAAAAACTAGATTATTGCATTATAAGTTTGTCAAAAAAATGTTGTTAAGTGTGTCAAAAGAAAGATTTTTATTTATTTTTTACAAAAT
>CAVNZG010001846.1:0-18461 GCA_963693315.1 Diogma glabrata
CTCATATTTGTGTCAAACAAATTATTACAAATTTTTTACAAAATTATAAAGATTTTTTGGTGTAGATTTATATTTTTGACAACTAAACTTTTTTAATCTTAAAAGATGCAAAATAAAATAAAAATATATTTAATAAATAAATATGTTTTAATGATATTTATATAAAAATATGATTATTTAATATAATTAAAGACTTAATTTTGCGTTATAAATTAATTTTTAACGCCAATCGATGAAAATTGTATAAAAAAGTCAACACACAAAACATAAGGAAAAATTGTGATTTTGACAGTAACTATATTGTTCTTGACAGATTCACAATATTGTGTTGAATTTTCACCAAATTGGTGTTACATAATACGAAATTCACAACATTGTGTGAATTTACAATATTGTGATGACATTTATGCGTTCGGAAGTAGGGGCCCCTGAAAAAAAAGTGCAAATAAGTCACATTTGTTTGTAGAATCGAGAACGCTTTAAGAATCTGTCATATCTTTACAATAATTACCTAAATTTAGGAAATTGAATTATATCAGGTAACACCAATTTAGACATAAGGCCATTTATATCTTGTCAAATCCATTATAATAAAAGAAATATAATACATTACACGTAGTGCGTTTTATTTATATAAAAGATTAATCACCATATCATTTCTAGATTGTTCCAGAATATAACAAATTGGCGACGAGACGGGATACGAATCTTCAAAAGTACGTATTTGATTATTCGATTAATAATAATTTACAAAAAAAAGAAAAAAAAAAGTTTTCTGCTGTGTGCATCATCCACCATTTTTTTTTCAAAATTAAAACTTCAAAAGTACGTGTTTGAAAAATAAAACAAATTAAAATGGGTAAACCAAAAAATAATAATAACAATCCAGAAGATGATAATACGTCTACAAGTGCTACAAATACACAAAATACAAATATGTTTCAACCTCAACCAATACAAAGTATTTTTACGATTGAAATGTTCAACAAATCAAATACAAAATGGACGCGTTGGGTTGATCGATTACGTGGATCTTTCTCGATCTTTAATATTATCGATGAAACTACACAAGTTCACCTGTTACTACACTACATGGGGCAATCTTCTTACGATGTCATTTGCGACAAATTAGCTCCTGTAAAACCACAAACAAAAACTTTCCAGGAAATTGTAGATATACTGGAAAATTACTACAATTCATCGCCGCTAGAAATTGTGGAAAATTTCCGTTTTCACATGGCTAAACAAGGGGATAACGAAAACGTAGATGAATATATTACAAAATTAAGAAGGTTGGCAATTAATTGCAATTTCGGACCATATCTCAACACTGCTCTTCGTAATCAACTGGTATTCGGACTAAAGAATACAATAATTCGAAATAGATTATTGGAATGCAGAAATTTAACCTTGGAAAAGGCGATTGATACATCTATAGCGATGGAATTATCTCAAAAAGGGAGTGCTGAAATACAAAGCAAAGCAACTGCTGATCTACAAGTTCAGCATATGCAACATAAAGGCAAATCATATCAGCATAAATCATATAATAAAGGTAAACAGAGTAACAGTAATAATAAAAATATACATTTTGAAAAGAAAAATAAGTGTTATCGTTGTGGGCTCGAGACACACCTGGCAAATAAATGTTCTCATATAAGTTCAACTTGTACATTTTGTATGAAAAAGGGGCATATTGCTGCGGCTTGTCTCAAGGCCAAAACAAGCACAAGTAATCGTAAAGATAAAATAAATTTCGTTGAAGATGAACCTTATCAGGAAATAGACGAAATTTATAATATCAATGATAAACAAATAGAGGAACCTTCTATTGAACATTTTTATAATATTAGTAGTGACAGTAAGAATCGTTCTAAATTTTGGATTCTATTAAATGTAAATAACATAAAAATTAAATATGAAATTGATAGTGGGTCTCCTGTAACCTTAATTAACGATTACGATAGAACTAAATATTTCAATGAATTAATTTTAGAAAAACCAGATATTGATCTTGTTAGCTACTGCAATTTTAAAATTCCGGTTTTAGGTTACTTGGATGTTAATGTATATTACAAAAATGAAAATATAAATTTAAAATTATATGTCGTAAAATCGGACAGGCATCCTTTGCTCGGACGCGAGTGGCTTCGTAAATTAAATTTAAACTGGAACTCGGTTTTCGAAAATAAAGTTTTACAGAATGGTAATACAGTTAATACTATTTCTAATATTGGTCGCGATACCATGCTGGAAAATTTGATTATGCGTTTTCCTAATGTTTTTGATAAAAATATTGGTAAAATTAAAAATATTCAAGTAAAGCTTACTATTAAACCCGATACTACACCGGTATTTATTAAAGCCAGATCCGTTCCTTTTTCTTTAAAAACCGGGGTTGAAAATGAATTAGATACGCTTGAAGCAAATGGAGTCATTAGTAAAGTAGATTATAGCAGATGGGCTACGCCTATTGTACCCGTTCGTAAAGCTTCAAACAAAATTCGTTTGTGTGGTGATTATAAAATCACAATCAACCCAAATTTAATTGTGGATGAACATCCACTTCCTACTATTGAAGAATTGTTTGCATCCATGGCGGGTGGCGATAAATTTACCAAGCTCGATCTAACTCAAGCCTACTTACAACTAGAAGTTGCGCCAGAAGATCGTGAATTATTAACTTTGAGCACTCATAAAGGGCTTTACCAGCCTAATCGCTTAATGTATGGAGTAGCGTCTGCTCCAGCCATATGGCAAAGACATATTGAAATCATTTTGCAAGATATTCCTGGAGTCAGTGTGTTCTTAGATGATATTAAAGTCACCGGCCCCGACGATAAAGCACATTTTGATAGAGTCGAAGAAGTTTTTAAAAGACTCAGTGCATACAACATAAGAGTAAATCTCGATAAATGTGAATTCTTCGCAGAAAAAATAGAGTACTGCGGGTATATAATTGATAAAAATGGCACCCATAAGAGTCAAAAGAAAATTGAGGCTATACAGAAGATGCCTGTACCACAAAATAAAGAACAGGTGCGCGCTTTTGTTGGTTTTATCAATTTCTATGGGAGGTTTTTTGAAGCTTTAGCGACACTTATATACCCAATCAACAATCTATTAAAAAAACAATGTTGATTTCGTTTGGGATGAATCGTGTGATAAAGCATTTAACGCAGTCAAAACGGAAATACAATCCGATAAATACCTGGTTCACTATAATCCCAAACTCCCTCTTATTCTCGCGACGGATGCTTCACCATACGGAGTCGGAGCTGTACTCAGTCATTTATATCCGGATGGGTCAGAAAAGCCGATTCAATATGCTTCACAAACCTTGAATACTACGCAACAGCGCTATTCACAAATTGATAAGGAAGCCTATGCTATAATATATGGTATTCGAAAATTTCATCAATTTGTTTACGGAAGAAAATTTACTTTAATTTCGGATAATAAGCCAATTATCCAAATTTTTTCCCCTCAAAAAGGCCTGCCTACACTTTCAGCATCTCGTATGCAACATTATGCAATTTTTCTACAATCATTCGATTATGACATTCGTTATCGTGATACCAAAAAACATGCCAACGCTGACGCAATGTCAAGATTGCCTTCAGACGATTCTTCGTTTAGTATTGAAGAAATTGATATTGTGGAAGTGAACATGATAAATACATTACCTGTAACAGTTGATGAATTATCTAAAGCTACATTAGCTGATAAAACTTTATCGATTTTACTACAAGGGTTAAAAAACGGTCGAACCGTTAAACCAGAAAATCGTTTTGGAATCTCACAAGATGAATTCACCTTACAACAAGATTGCATTCTACGGGGTATAAGAGTTTATATTCCAAAAACTTTACGCAGCAATGTACTAAATGAGTTACATTCAGCCCATTTTGGCATAACAAGAATGAAATCGCTCGCTAGAGGTTACTGCTGGTGGGAAAATATCGATAGAGATATCGAGAATATGATTAAGGATTGTACAAACTGTCAACTAAGACAATCTAATCCTACTAAAACAACGATCCATTGTTGGGAAACAGCTACAGAAGCATTTCAACGAGTGCACTGTGATTTCGCTGGTCCTTTTATGGGAAGTTATTTTTTCATACTTGTCGATGCTTTTTCTAAATGGCCAGAAGTTAAAATAATTAAAAATATAACTACTGAAACTACGATAAAAATTTGTCGTGAAATTTTTAGTTCCTTTGGAACACCTTCGGTGTTAGTTTCTGATAACGGAACTCAATTCGTATCAAATGAATTCCAAGAATTTCTAAAACAAAATGGCATTGTGCATAAGCTATCAGCCCCTTACCATCCAGCAACAAATGGCCAAGCTGAACGATATGTGCAAACTATTAAAGACAAGCTTAATGCCCTAGACACGACCAATTCAAATTTACATTCTACATTATGTAACATTTTGCTAATGTACCGCAAAATGATACATCCAGCTACTGGAAAATCTCCAGCAATGCTGAATATAAACAGACAAATTAGATCTCGGATCGATTTGATGATACCCGAAAATATTCTAAAAGTGCGGGAAGAGCCCTCACATTCTAAAATCATTCGTCATTTGAAACTTGGAGATAGAGTGATTGTACGGGAATATATTTCAAAATATACCAAATGGAAATTCGGTAATATTATTGAGAAGTACGGTAAGTTACACTATTTGGTAGAATTAGATGATGGAAGACAATGGAGACGTCATATCGATCAAATTCGATGGGTTGGTCCTCATGCAGGATTTAGAAAAGAATCAAATACAGCAGATTGCGAAAATTCCGACTATTCATTCGGCAACCCCTCCGAATCACATGAAAATTTCCCGGACATTGAAAATACTGATTATACATTGCCCTTAATACTGTCCACTGCTGTTCCTGGCAATGATGCTCCTCCGATTTCGGTCAATATAAATAAATCAATTTCAAATGAAATACAATATCAGTCAAATTGCAACGCTAAAGACCAAAACGTTGTTCAAACGCCGAAAAGACCAAAAAGAAACATTAAAGTACCTCAAAAATTAGATTTATAAATTTTATTTGGTTGGATTATATAAATATTTAAAAAAACAAATAATTTAATATTTTAATTTTTGGAAATTAAATTAAAATAGAAATTTGAATAATTTAAGGGGGAAAGAATTGTCATATCTTTACAATAATTACCTAAATTTAGGAAATTGAATTATATCAGGTAACACCAATTTAGACATAAGGCCATTTATATTCTTGTCAAATCCATTATAATAAAAGAAATATAATACATTACACGTAGTGCGTTTTATTTATATAAAAGATTAATCACCATATCATTTCTAGATTGTTCCAGAATATAACAGAATCAAATTAAATCTATTTGATTAAAAACAATAAACAAAATAAGTAATTGAAAAATATGTTTTTGAATTAAAAGGCAAGTAAATTGTCTGAAATATACGCACTTCGTCTTTATATGAAAAAACACTAACAATTATACAAAAGTAATAACAAATCCAATAAAACAAAACCAAACTAAAGCCGCAATTAGACTATTGCGACTTAACAATACAATAAACATACATACGGCCTGTTTGTGTTCTTTGGCAGAAAAGATTGATTGTTTTTATCTCGATCAAGCTTGAAAAATCTAGATTTTTGAGTAGATTATGTCAAACCAGTTACAAATACATTAAAATGTTATTTTTGCTTGTCAAATTTATGTAAACAAAAAAAAACCCGCCATTTTAATTATTATTACTAATTTGTTTAAAAATAATTTATTATTATTTCAATTATTTAAATTACTAATTTTCTATCTTCTATTTAAACAGAACTTTTTTCCTTTTTTCCTTCCACTTTTTTCCTTTCGTCAATACCAACAATATATCAAAATTTCAGATTTTTTAAAAAGCAAAAATTTAAAAATGAACAAAAAAATGTACGTTTTCAAAATTATAGCCCTATAGAAAATGGTTAAACGTTCAAAGTTGTTTGTCTTTCCATTATATAATTTTTTCAGATCACGTCTAAGCATTGGTTTAGGATGCTGTACTATTAGTTTGTACTTTTAACTATTCTAACAATTGCGTTGAGTCGTTTTTTTTCGTGAAGAACCTTTTGTACTGTGGAAACGAGACACCTTTAGATTTATTTTTAAAAATTCCGCAGCGCGCATTCAATTTATTATTACCATCAACGAAACGATGGAATACATAATGTAGAAATTGAAACAGAATGAAACAGAAATGTTTAATAATTGTAATTCTAAACTAATTCTTTATTTACTCAATCAAATTTAAATAATTTTTCTATCCCGGAAACGAATAATTATGTCTCAAAGGACATTATTATTATTCTGGTTTTCTAAACAATTATCTCCCAAAATTTCATTCGGTGTGGAAGTTTTTGGCATATTACATACAATAGAACCAATTTGCATGTAACGGGAAACTGAAATGGAACATTTTTATGATAGTATGTATATAAATCTATGTATGTGTGTTGAGTGGTCTAGTGGATAACACCCTGGACTCGAAATTGGAACCTGGGTTCGACTTTTATTTAGGTCAAAGTGTTTTTAAACAAAAGCCAAAACCGATTGTCAACCAATATGGTTGAATATGGTTGTCAACCAATAAGGTGTGAAAACTAATCGATTAGATTAAGTCTCCAAGTGAAGCTCGATCCATAAAACTGAGTGAATTGAGATTAATACATGTGAGGGGCACACTTGTACTTGATGACAGCTTACATCCCTAGATGGAAACATATACGGCTAAAAAAAACTATATAAAAACCTTCCTGTATTCTAATTGAGTATTTTCCTTAAAATATTTTGACAGATAAAATAGTTGATTTCAAAGCCGGGTGGCAAAAGTGAATTTTTGTTAATACAAAATCGTCAGTTTTTGTATGAAAAGTGTTAAAAAATAAACTAAAAATTTATCTAGGAATTGTTAATTACAATTAAACAAGTAGTAAGTATAAACTGGTTAAAAATATTTCATAAACTTATGTTAAATCGATGTTTTTGGTTGCCCGCAGTGTTGTTTAGTTACAGGAAAATCTTCAGTTTTATTTATGAAAAGTGCCAAAAAATAATTTAAAATAGTTAAACAATAAACTAAACTACAAATTAATAACAATACTAATACAAGTGGTGTGTTTAAATTTGTGAAATATATTCAACAAATTTCTGTTAAAATCAATGTTATATTACTGTATGTAATCTGTCGTTACGTCGTTATATTTCTGTATGTAATCTGTCGTTACGTCATTATAATCTGTCTAATGATAATTAAAAATCAGTAATTATGTATTAAAATTTAATTCAAAACCAATAATAATGCAAATATATTAAAAACAAATTAAAGACAACGCAAAACGGTATTGGTTTGCAAGAAATAACAATTATTTAAGGTTTTTGAAATACAAATCAGCTGATCACATATGTCAAGTTTTTTTTCGGGAAAAAAGATGTACTATAAACAAAAAATATTGACTTTAACATAATTTATTGAATATATTTAACCAATTTAAACATTTCCCGTGTATTAATATTATTATTAACTTGTTGTTTAGTTTATTCTTTAATTAGTTTAAACTGTTTTTGGACTCTTTTCGTACACAAAACTGAAGATTTTGTACTAACTAAACATCACTACGGGTAACCAAAAACATTTTTTTAACACAAATATATGGAATATCTTTAACCAGTTTATAGATACTCCTTGTATAAATGTTATTGACAATTCGTTGTTAAATTTTTAAATTATTTTTTAACACTTTTCATACAAAAACTGAAGATTTTGTATTAACACAAATTCACTTTGCCACCCGGATATTTCTAAATATTTTTGACAATTCATTTTGACGTTTAAGTAGAAAGGTCAATACAACGCATTGTGTCTAAATTTCAAAAGAATCGATCAAGTACTTTCGGAGATTACCTATTTTTAACAAACGAACATTTACATTTTTATTCATACTATCATAAAAATGTTCCATTTCAGTTTCCTGTTACATGCAAATTGGTTCTATTGTATGTAATACCCTGGTTAAACATTCCAATTGAAACCAATTGAAAAAAATTAATTGGATTAATCGGAATTCTGCATTGGGAATTTTCAATTAATTCCTATTCAAAAAATCTATTTCCAATACAATCCTATTCATTCCTGTTAAATATCTCTATTTTATTTTTCAACCGGGTAGGAAATGTATATAAATAGGAATTAATTGGAAATTTCCATTGCAGAATTCCGATTAATCCTATTTATTCCTATTAAATCTTTTCCAATTAAATCCTGTTAAATTCATAAGATTGTTTAATTTATTTCTTAGTTCGTTTTTCCTATTGAATCTCTTGATTTCCGATTGAAATTTGATTGGAAATTTCCATTAGAATCCTACAGAACCTCTTTTCCTGTTGAATCCCATTCATTCCGATTGAATTTTAATTGGTAGATCGAAGTCTTCCTATTAAACCAATTCAATCCGATTTAATCCTATTGAAATTATATTGGATTTAATAGGATTCAATAGGTTTGAATTGGAATGTTTAACCAGGGTACCAAAAACTTCCACACCGAATGAAATTTTGGGAGATAATTTTTTAGAAAACCAGAATAATAACAATGTCCTTTGAGACATAATTATTCGTTTCCGGGATAGAAAAATTATTTAAATTTAATTGAGTAAATAAAGAATTAGTTTAGAATTACAATTATTAAACATTTCTGTTTCATTCTGTTTCAATTTCTACATTATGTATTCCATCGTTTCGTTGATGGTAATAATAAATTGAATGCGCGCTGCGGAATTTTTAAAAATAAATCTAAAGGTGTCTCGTTTCCATAGTGCAAAAGGTTCTTCACGAAAAAAACGACTCAATGCAATTGTTAGAACAGTTAAAAGTACAAATTAATAGTACAGCATCCTAAACCAACGTTTAGACGTGATCTGAAAAAATTATATAATGGAAAGACAAAAAACTTTAAACGTTTAACCATTTTTCTATAGGGTTATAATTTTGAAAACGTACATTTTTTTGTTGATTTTTAAATTTTTGATTTTTAAGGAATCTGAAATTTTGATATATTGTTGGTATTGACGAAAGGAAAAAAGTGATTTCTGCTTTTATTTTTTGTGTAGTCTGAATCGGAGTTATGCGCGGTTGAATTTTTGAGGCTTTTTCACGTAGTTTTGGTAATGGAGTCAATGTTTTGTGAATAGGTGCCACAAATTTCATCCGACTTAAGTATATTTTTGCAAGTAAAAAGGAAAATAATTGAATAATTGAAATAAGTAAGTTTAAAATTAATAACTTTTCTCTTTTCCGCTAGGCGGCGCGTAAAACCTTGGTTTTCTTCAAAGCTCATATCTCAAAAACCTCCCTTTTTTTTTGTTTTTCACAAATTTTAAAGTAAACATATGCAGCTATGAAATTGAGAAATAAAAAGTCAGCAATTCAATATGGATTTTTTCTTACGATTTTTTAAAGTTTGGTATATGAAAAATTCACATGTGTTTTTTTATTAAGTTAATAATCCTGTACTAAATGTGGATCTAATAAATTAAACATTTCATATTTTAACACCTGCAATAAATTTGAACCATTTTCTGTGTATTTCTGATTGAGAAACAGGTTTTTATTCAGAATAAGAATTGGAGATCCCAATGATCGAAGATTTTGTTATAATTTCAACATCACCAACACTAACATTAGAAAAAAACATTAAAAAAATATTTTTCCTATAAACATTATAATTTAATCAATATTATAAATAAATACATTAAAAAATTAATTTATATATTTTTTTTTGCCTTTAAATTGAAATATTTATGATCATCAGAAAAAGAAAACATTTTGGCAATTATTTTATCGGGTGTAGTGTTATCCGGTAAAAAACAGTGGAATCCTTGAGTTCCACTTATGGTTTTAATGTCCGAAAACCGCTCCGAAAGAAATTGTTCCTGTAGTTCGATATCTTCTGAAGACACATATGAAAACTTCATAACGTGGTTTTTTGTTCGACCAAATTTCCGCCCATTCAAACAATTCCCTTGCTGTTGATATTTTTTCTCCTCTAAGCGAAGCTCTCCGGGCTTCTCTTTTAAGTGTTCCTCCAATCCCATCGGATGGACCCTTTCCGTGGGCAGTTGCAAAGAAATGCTATTCTGCAGGTATTTTAAAATCATCAATATGTTTGCAGAGATTTATGAAATTCTTCTTATTTTTATATTGAGCTGCTGAACCATCAGTAAAATATAAAATTTTTTTGATACTTGGATATATTTCTTGCTGTTTTTCAATGAATTCAATACACCTTTCCTGGTATTTATAAACTGCAACTGTGTTATGCATTAAATGATCAGATATAATGACAAAAGATAAGACCTCTAGTTTATCATTACATGATTTGTAGTAAACTACGATTGTGTGGATTGTGGCTTGATCTTTATTGAAATGTGCAGCTTGTATCTCATTCTGCGTTATCATTGAGTAGTTTTCTGAAAAATCCATAATAAATACGTATTCGCCGTGACGTAAGTTTTTTTTCGCATCCTTAAGAAACTTTGATTGCTGCCTTGCGATGAAATCATGAATTTTTAATTTGTTTACCGATGTATGTACTAAATCTTCTACAAATTCTTCCTTATTTTTTTCCATGTGTTCTAACGAATACCTATCTTGCATTAACCGTTTCTCATAATGTATTTCTTCATAAAATTCAAGATATCCCAAAATTGTTTCTGTGTAAGCTTCCACGATATTTTTACAATTATTACATATATTTGTTGCACAATCCACTGTATCATTAGAACAACTCATTTTCTTAAGCAAATCTTTTTCATTTTTTACTAAATTTAAGAGCGGCTTACACATTAAACGTACATTTTCATGTATCATGCATATACAGACATTGTGTGTTCGGTAGGTCCGGCTAAAATACATTCCTTCGGTCGCAGCGTAGTGAACTTTGAGAAGCTGATTTTGACATCTGGGTTTTCTTCCAAGAAGATTTCGTAGATGTCGGGGAGGGTCCATAACACCAACCGCTTTGATTTCCTAATTTTTGTTGATCCTTCTGTAATAGTAACAACATCTTTAAGGCCAGGCATTGTTTTATAATTTCCTACTAATGTTTGAATTTGTTTTACTATCTTTTGTGACAAACTGTGCACTTGTTTGCTTTGAGGCCAACTGTAAGGACCTACTGTTTCCAACAGATCCATGGCGAATTCTACCAGTCGTCTTGATGCATTAAATTCATCCTGGATACGTTGATTTGACCAAAATTTACGTGGTAGAGTTGTCAACAAAAACACTTGTTTTGATTTAGAGCTGGCATCTTTAAATTCTTTTTTAAGGTTCATAAGCCATGATGTATATTCACATTCCTCGTTTGGTGATAACACTTTAACTGAATCTACTTGAAATATTCTTTGACTTATTGCCGATGTGACACTTGCAATTTTTTTATAACTTCCTGTTGTAATATGTTTTTGTTTGATAGGAGATTCGGCTAACCTTCCAAGAACATTGTTAATATCTTCTATAGTGTCATTAAGTAGTTCAGGAACTGGTTGAGATATAGTATCAACCGAGACTGGTGATGGATCTAAAGATGCTGGAGGTATTTGAATATTTTCGTTCGTTGGAACATTTTCAACATCCTGATTTATAGAAATAATTTCACTATCGATAGTTTCCGAACATAAAAGCTGCTGTAGAAAATATTAGTTGCATATGAATTTTATTCATTTTATTAAAATAATTAAATTTACCTTATTTTTATAGATATAAGTGCGACATGTTTTATATATAAACTGGTCATCACACAAAGTAAAATTTAGGGTCGCAGCTTTTTGAATAACAGCTGGTGTGACCAGTTTCACATTTTTTTAAGGCCGCTTATGATTTTTGAGACCGTACAAGTTACAGCACAATTTGAAAGGCATTTCTATTATTATCTTTTCTAAACGTTATGTCTTCTAAATATTTTTGAATATATACTTGCTATAAGGCAATCCAATCAATATATATACCCTTTAAATAGTTTTGACATAGGTAGAATCAGGTAAAATTAGGTAGGTACAATTTAATATATTTTGATTGGATGCAAGCATTATTTTTTCCAAAAAACGTTTGTGGGCGTCATTAGAAATTTTAAATGTTAAAATTATGAGTCTCTAATGAGATTTTAATTAGTATAAAGGGGATGAATAGACATTTTTTAAAATGAATAAGCATTTTACAGACCCTTTTAATAATTTAAATTCCTTTATTTTACCACTTAACTTAAATTTTTTTAATAAGTTTTTAACCATTTAACCGCACAGAAAATGGTTCAAATTTATTGCAGGTGTTAAAATATGAAATGTTTAATTTATTAGATCCACATTTAGTACAGGATTATTAACTTATTAAAAAAACACATGTGAATTTTTCATATACCAAACTTTAAAAAATCGTAAGAAAAAATCCATATTGAATTGCTCACTTTTTATTTCTCAATTTCATAGCTGCATATGTTTACTTTAAAATTTGTGAAAAACAAAAAAAAAAGGGTTTATTTTAGATATGAGCTTTGAAGTAAACCAAGGTTTTACGCGCCGCCCAGCGGAAAAGAGAAAAGTTATTAATTTTAAACTTACTTATTTCAATTATTCAATTATTTTCCTTTTTACTTGCAAAAATATACTTAAGTCGGATGAAATTTGTGGCACCTATTCACAAAACATTGACACCACTACCAAAACTACGTGAAAAAGCCTCAAAAATTCAACCGCGCATAACTCCGATTCAGAGTAGACAAAAAATAAAAGCAGAAATCACTTTTTTCCTTTCGTCAATACCAACAAAATATCAAAATTTCAGATTTTTAAAAAATAGTTGTTTTTTTTCGATGTACGTTTTCAAAATAATAGCCCATAGTCCAGTAACTTTGTCGCCTAAGAGTATGGGGTAGTATGCGTCAAATCCGGTAGTTCTGATTTTTTGCTGACTTGCTTATGATGTTGGTCTAATGAATAATCCAAGTTTGTGACCTCAAACGCCGAACGCAACTTCGTCAAAAATCGAAAAAACCGCGAAAAAATCGTTATTTTTTCAAAATTTGTCGATTATAACCCTAAAGCACTAGTTTTTTCTTAAACCTTTCTTAGGACGTTTTTAAATTAGACTAAAATTGCTACAATATGATACTAGAACTGTCTACTGTCTCTGTAGACCCAATAGTTTCCGAGATTAAGCCTTTCAAAGTTTATCACTTTTTTCGAGCTTCGCAATTGTTTGCAATATACCTTTGTAGAGTTTTCTACATCCCTGTCCTAATAATTCTATTAATAAATATATGTGTGTGGTGGCCGATGAGAAAAGAAGATTATGTAACTGTACCTGATCATTTTTGTGGTTGCAGTAGCAGATATCCCAGAAGGTGACGATCTCTCCGATGTCGAAATGGTGGATGACTTGTGGGCACAAGACGTCGACGATTCATCACCATCCCCTGATGGGGATATGCCATCCAAATACGTCGATCCAGACACGGACGAACCTCAAGCGGGACCTTCCAAGAGGGCTAAATTAATTTAATTTATTGATGTTGAATGTTACTCAATTTCCTAACAAATAAACTTTCTAACTTTTGTTGTACTTATCTTTTTTACTTCATTATTCGTAGTTTAGCTTAAACATCATCGTTCACACTTCTCATTTTCTTTTTTAACAGCCCATCATAAAAGTACAGGGCTTCGATAGTATATTCAGGGTCAAAATTCATTTGGAACGAAAAAATTGCAAAAAGTTGCGAAGTTCGAAAAAATGATAATCTTTGAAAGGCTTAATCTCGGAAGCTATTAGGTCTATAGAGACAGTTCTCCTATCATATTGCAGCAAATTTAGTCTTTAATCCTAAGAAAGATTAAAGAAAAACCAGTCCCTTAGGGTTATAATCGCCAAAATTTGAAAAAACAAAAACCAAAAAACGATTTTTTCGCGGTTTTTTCGATTTTTAACGAAGTTGCGTTCGGCACTCGAGGTCACAAACTTGGATTATCCATTAGACCAACATCATAAACAAGTCTGCAAAAAATCAAAACTATCGGATTTGACCTATAATGTGATGTATAAAGTTACTGGACTAAAACTTTGAAAGGCTTAATCTCGGCAACTATTGGGTCTACAGAGACAGTTCTGGTATCATATTGTAGCAAATTTAGTCTACTTTAAAAACGTCATAAGAAAGGTTAAAGAAAAAACTAGTAGTCCTTTAGGGTTATAATCGTCAAAATTTGAAAAAATAACGATTTTTTCGCGGTTTTTTTCGATTTTTGACGAAGTTGCGTTCGGCGCTCGAGGTCACAAACTTGGATTATTCATTAGGCCAACATCATAAACAAGTCTGCAAAAAATCAGAACTACCGGATTTGACGCATACTGCTATGTATAAAGTTATGGTTTGTTTTGGAACATTTGATGAGGAAACATTTCTACAAAGATTTCAATCGAGCTTAAATAAAATTAGCAACGATCGATCAGCCACCAGGTATGTCGAATGTAACTGATCTGGGAAACAAAGTTTACTGTAATTAAAAGAAATGCGACGCGAATTAAAACACATTAAAATCAATACTAAAAGGAGAGATTCTGGCGACGATGAAAATCAGGCCAATGTTATTGATTCAGGAGAAAGAATATATAAAGAAACACAGATGGTGGATGAGAATAAACAATATGAGGAAGCAATTTGATACAAAGATGTCCAGAATTCTATAACAACATTTGATGGTGAATCGAATTACAGATTTCAATCTTTATAGTCGAAGAAATCGAAAGGAGACCAAATGAATTGGACACACAGACAAAATAAATTTAAAGCTGAAAACTGATGTAACAACTTTTAGAAAGTTTAAAGATCATCAAATTTCGGAATTTCCTGAAAAATAAGTAGTGCTGAGATACAATACAATGGCAAGTGCGAACAAAAACGAATGATGAAAGTTTGGAGAATTATTTAATGTTAATGCGTGTTAATTAATGGGTGGAGTAGAAGATCAATCTGTGATTGAGTACACATTTAAAGATATCGTGGATACTACAACTAACAAGTTGTACTTGTATAAATCTACAACGGTTGACGAGTTTGAGGAAAAACTGAAGTTGTATTCCCAATTTAAGATAGACAACAACAACGCAATTGGAAAACTAGCTACACTCAGAACTGGCTTTCTGTGCTATAATTGTGAAGAGAAACGACATTCATCAAGGAGATGTCCGAATAAGAATAAATGGGTTAAGAGTTTTGAGTGTAATAATTTTAGGCATATCGCCCCGGAATACCCGATGATGATGAAAAAGAAACTGATTCTAACAAATCTCATGCTGACAATGAGCTACCTCAAACTGATGCTGGCAAATAGGGAAGACGATTAGTTATACGAATCAATTATTGTAGAAGAATTATGCAGTCAGTGAACGAGTCGCTGACATTAAATTTAGCAATTGTGAAGAAGAAAAGTTACAACTGGAACTGACGACGAGTAGCTTAGAGGAGACTTGTGGTCGTTAATCGTACACTGAAAGAAAACATTAAGCCACTACAAGCCCTGTTTTGTGCCAACCGTATCTTTTCTGTCACAATAGATTCAAATTTGGTTTTTGTTTCTTCAAGTTTGGTTTTTGAAGAAAATACAACCGAATTTAAGGTTATTGTGACAGAAAACATTCGGTTGGCACAAAAGAGGTTGTAGTCACCAAATTTTTCTTTTACTGTCGACGTATGACCCAACGAAAAGACGATCTTGCTGAAGGTGAGATGAGATGCTGAAGCTCCAGGATGGCCAAATCTGTACCGGAACTCTTTGCTTGATTGATTTTAAATTATAACCGAGGTAGTTCTTTATTGAATTGAATTGAGCATATATATCACCAATAAAATAAAATTGTGAGCTAGGAAAGGGTAAAAAATCTTTTATGGCCAATACAAATGCGGTACGTCATATGAAAAAGCACTAAGTTTAAGAAACATTACAATTTCTTTCAAAATTTTGCAGTGCGCAGTTTTTGAATTATTGTCAACTTTATGTTGGTTATTTTCACAACACTACTGGCATCCTTTCCCACATTTTCGTCGCTAACAACATTAATCCACTGGTATTTAGTTTTAAAATAATTTAGTTGTTTATCATTCCAAATAAGTAATAAAGCAACATCACTTGAAAGCCTTAAATAATTTAAAAGCATCATGCTTGCACGGTTCAATCATACAATTTAGAGTAATCTAGCTAGGTAACCATTCACTATCAATAGTATTAAACATATATTTACAGCCATATATTAAAATAAAAATGTATTTAAAAAGATAAATTCCCACACAATTTCCGGTTACAACAATCGGTACGGAAAATTTTGAAAATTTTAACAACCGGTATGGGCGTACCGTTCCGTACCGGTTGAATACCACCACTGGGTGTTGGTCAACTTTCTGAAAAGGTTGTACCTTCTCCTTTCGAATCGTATATCATACTTTTCAAATTTTAAATAATTTTTGAATTGACTGAATTTTGAATGGTAAACATTTTAAACAAAATGGTTTTTCTCTTTTTCAAATTGAAATGTAAATTGCAATTGTTTGGTAACTAAACTATAGTATACATGAATTTGGACATTCCAAAAAGAATGAATCTTATTTTTTCTGAAGGTATATCAAACTTTTTATGGAGTGGTGCGCCCTCTACAGTGGAAATACTTGGCAACATTTATTTTAGCATAACTGCTCCACTAACGGTACTCTTGTAAAATTAATTATTTATTACTTTAGGATGAATTAAAGTCTTTCAATATTGGTAGCACGTCGTATGGTATGGGATAGGCTTGCAGTGTGTTTGGTTTTGCAATATTGTCATACCTTGTCACACATATGTTCTGTGGTAGATTTGATATTTTGTTTTTCGTTCGTAAAAACGTTGTTATAACTATAATTTTAATGTTAAAATTTGTTTAATACTTGTTTGTTATTAGGTTTTTTATTTAAACTAATCTGATCCATCAGATTCTACTGGTACACAAAACTGTCTGGTAAAGAAATCTGTGTCCTTACTTTAATTTTTTTCAGTGTATGTGCGATAACGGTCATTGTAAAATGGGTTAATCAAAATAACGACAGTGGAAAAATAGAACATAGAAGCAGTTTCTGGAAACTGCTTTACAATATGAAACGTTACAAGTTTCAGAAAACAATTTAAAATTATGGATGGTAAAAACAATAGTTTGGTTTGCAGCCAACTTTATTTTGATCCTTGCGAAACTATTCAATGTAAAATCTACAGCAATCATAATAATTCAATCCACATTTCATTCTTATCAAAAATCAAAATTTTATTAAAGTAAAATGACAGAAGATGTCATAGAAGTAGAAAAAATGTTATGGATTAAAATTGACATTCGATTGTCGTCTTAATCGTTTGCGAGTCGTAAACTAATCAAAAGTTTGTCTCTATATTCATTTGCTGGTTAGCTGTTTACACAAAAAGTAATTCTAAGCAAGTCTGGACCTCAGCCTCTGTATTTTATATCGATGATTTATAAATCAAATTTTAAATATTTCTTAACTGAAATGGACATAGCCGTTTCATATTCTTTTGCTAGCGTATCCCTTTTAAGTATTTCTAGTAAATATTATGTTTTTGATAAAATACTCTATTATTTATGAATCCATAGTATTTTATTACTAGAAAGCTATTATTTTGCTTTGCTCAAGATTAGTAAGCGATCTACAAACAAATTAAAAGAGGGTCAATTGCCAGTGATTCAGAATTACACAAAAATCTTTAGGAACACCAAGAAACTTATTATCACTTTATATTTGTAGATAATTTAAGCAAACACAATTCTTTTGCAAAGTTGTATTGATTTTATTATAAAAACCACCTGCTAACTCACTTCCAATGTATGGTTAAATTTTTTTATCCTTAAAAATATAAAATTAAAGAACTTATTCACTTCTTAACTTCACTGATATCCATTAAACACTTCAGAGACTAAACAGAATCCTAAATAAATTTTATCTTTTAAACGAGAAACTACCCCTTCTTGAAATGAAACAAGAAAAAAATCTAAAACAGTAAAAAGAGATTGGTTGCACGTACAATTAAAGGGAGAAAATAAATGAGAGATAAATTAAATCCAGCGTTACAATATCATTTTCTTTGAGTTTTTCATTTTTAGGAGTGGTCAAAATTTAGTCACACCTCTACTGGTATTGTAGTTTTTTCCTTTTATAGCAGTATGGAAAATCATTAATTTTTAATCATTGCCAAAAAATATCATTATAAATATAAACATTATCATATCCTATTTTTAGTTCGAAAATGACTTGTGATATGTAAATATGTGATATTTTGTGTATATTGCATTGGATTGTCAATGACACAGTCCCAAAAACA
>CAVNZG010001847.1:5000-24791 GCA_963693315.1 Diogma glabrata
ATCCAATATCTTTAACTTCGTCTTCAGTCATTAATTTTGGACCAAATTGTTCCTCTATAGTTGCTCATTCCCCAACAAATTGCCATATTTCCTCTAACTCTCCTGCATCCCTTCTACTCGGATCCTCTCAGAATGCTGAGGAATCTACAGTAACAGTTTATGCTACTCCAATGGATATTTTATTTGAAACAAATAGAAATGTAACCAATAACAAGTGAAATAAAAAGATTTAAAATCACATTGTAAAATTACATATTTTATTTATAGAAAATATTAAATAATGCATTTGTCCCTACCCGTATTTCATCCTTCAGCACTTCATTAAGAGCCTGGCAAACATCTGGGATTATCTTGCTAATGGATTGATGAGATATTTTAAAAAGGCATCCAAGACTAGTAAATGAATCTCCAGTAGCTAGAAATCGTAACGTCACCGCCAGACGATCTCTCACTGGAATAGCTTTTCTCATATTGGTATCTTGCTTTCCAATTTTTTGCCCAACTTTATTCAAAAGATATTCAAAATCTTCAGCGGACATTCGACAGAAATTTTTGAATTTTCCTGAAGGTTCTTTTATCAAATCCATTAGCATATCAGAACCATTATATCTATAAAATGCATACCAATGATATCAACAAAGAGAAGGTGTAATATTATTTATTAATTACTTACCTTTCTCTGCTTTTATTTAGTGACACCATCCACCACCTTCTTCTTCGTCTTTTTGGTTTACTTTTGGTCACTAATAACTTGCAACAGACCAACATGATTAATGCTGCGGCAGCAATTTTAACATCTTCATTATCTTCCATTTTTAATTGTTTTAAACCTATCACTCAGCGTTGTCGTTTGAGAATAAATAAATTTTTTTGTAAAAAATATCGACTGCTTCGAAAAACAAGCAAGATATATTTATATTTTGTTTTGTTTTTCATTTCATTTGAACTACATTTATTAATTACTTCGGTCTGAAAGACCTAAGTATTACATTCATGAGCTCAAAGTGAAATTTTTACCCCCACTTTTTTTGACATTTCTCGACGTTTTAGGACCTCCTGATTCTAAAAAAGCAAAAAAAAAAAAAATGTATGTCTGTCTGTCGGCCGGCCGGCCGGCCGCCGGCCGCCGTCATTACCTACACTGCAGGGAAAACGGCTGGAGGGATTTCAAAAATTTTTTTTTCTAAAAATAGGTATTCACAAGATGCAGGTCCGAAAGGACGCTGTGTTCGATAACTGTACCGGAAGTGTGTCAAAAAAATCATTATGTGTGTCAAAAATAGCAAATTTTCATATTTTTGGCTTAAAAAACGTTCATTTTAAGTGATTACCAGTAGGAACATTAAATTTGGGGGAATCTTGATGGTCGGGATTGGTATGTGAGATCAAAAACTATATTATTGCATTATAAGTTTGTCAAAAAAATGTTGTCAAGTGTGTCAAAAGAAAAATTTTTATTTTTTTTTTTACCTAATTTTTTGGAAAAAAAATAAAATTAATTGTTTGTTGGAAATGAAATTTTATTATTATTATTGAGAATTATGGCATTATAAGTTTGTCAAAAAAATGTTGTCAAGTGTGTCAAAAGAAAGATTTTTATTTATTTTTTTACCCAATTTTTTGGAAAAAAAAATTGTTTGTTTGAAATGAAACTACTTCGGTTTTATCATTATTATTGAGAATTATGGTATTATAAGTTTGTCAAAAAAATGTTGTCAAGTGTGTCAAAAGAGAGATTTTTATTTATTTTTTACCCAATTTTTTGGAAAAAATAAAATTGTTTGCTCGAAATGAAATTTTATTATTATTATTGAGAATTATGGCATTATAAGTTTTTCAAAAAAATGTTGTCAAGTGTGTCAAAAAATGTCAAATCATTTATTTTTTAGCCAATTTTTTGGAAAAAAAAATGTAGCTGTTTTTATGACGTAAATGTAATTGAAAATGAAATTGAACATGGAAATTTTTGAATTTGTTATAGTTTTTGAAATATTTTTGGAATTTTGAAAAAGTTTGCATTTTTGATTTTGTAATAATTTTTGCAATATTTTTAGGATTTCGGAAAAAGTTTTAAGTTTTGATTTTGTAAGAATTTTTGGAATATTTTTAGAATTTTGAAAAATTTTTAATTTTTGATTTTTTATAATTTTTGGAATTTTGAAAAAAGTTTTAATTTTTGATTTTGTAATAATTTTTGCAATATTTTTAGAATTTTGGAAAAGTTCGAATTTTTAAGAATTTTTGGCATATTATCGGAATTTAGAAAAAGTTTAAATATTTGATTTCATTCTAATTTTTAGAATATTTTTGGAATTTTGAAAAAGTTTGATTTTATTTAATTTAACAATATTTTTGGAATTTTGATTATAATTTTCCGGCAACAAATTGATGTTTCGTGTTTGTTTTGTAATAAATTTTTATACAGATATAAAAAATACTTGTACTTTAACAAAGAGTTATGTTTGATATATATCGCTGCCCAAAACTAAAAACCATGTCCTCGTGAAAGTTTTTTGCCGAAAACTATATCAAAATCCTTTACCCAGACCGAAGTCTTGATATCTCAGAGCTGTGAGATTTCAGCCCCTCCATATTTTTCAACTGTATACTGAGATTTTGGGTTTAATCTATTTTGGGGAATTACAGCAGTATATGAATTTTAAACTTGAAAACATTACATTAAATACTTTCTACAGACTTGTTGGTAGAAAGTATTTCAGACATTTTCTATTAGCTAGAATTACAAAAATGGAGTTTTTTGAACGATGAAAATGGTAATTTTCAGATGAAAATGAGTTTGGTCTACTTGACACAAATAAAACCTCAAAAAATTTCAATTTAATTAAAAAAACCACAACAATGATATTATTAAACAAAATATTGGTGTGAACATTTGACTAACGTTTGAATCAAATGTATTGAATCAAACAATCGTCCCATCATGTAGCAGAACGTTTGCCATATCAATCGTCGATTGTTTGACCCAAACGTTGGAGGCAAACATTTGAATCAAACGTTCACCGCATCGTGTAGAGCCGGCTTAATTCTGTTTTGAGAATGAGTGACTTATTTTTGTTTATAAATCGTTTAGTTTTAGTATTTTGAATGGAGAATAAATTTGATGGTTTTTTAGTAAATTTGTAAACCTACTGCAATGGAAAACATTTCTGTTTGATGACTTAATTATTAAAGTAATTAAATATAATTATTCTTTTGATGTTTAAAACACCCAAGGTTTTATAAATATTTTTTTTATATATTTTATTTAGAGAACGAAGTTTGCGAATACTACGCATAGATCTTCAATTATTATGCCTTAATCGACAGGAAATATCTTCAACCATGTGCGATTTATATTTTTCCCAAAACGTTCTTGTAGATGATGTAGAGTAAGTTGTCAATATGATTTCAAACAAAGTCCGAACTTAGTTTGGAGGTGACGTGTTGCACGTGTCATTAATGCATACATCCCAGTGTCAGTGGAAATAAATTCAGTGTTTGACATGCAATGCAGAGAGTGACATGTGTAACGTCGTTGACAAATCTCAATTGCAAGAACGCATATTTACTAATAACATGC
Source organism: Diogma glabrata (assembly GCA_963693315.1). NCBI lineage: Eukaryota > Metazoa > Arthropoda > Insecta > Diptera > Cylindrotomidae > Diogma > Diogma glabrata. The sequence goes on from CAVNZG010001847.1 coordinate 8,581, forward strand.
AAGAAAAGATACATCATCTTGTTTGGGATGGGGTACAGTCTGCATATCGCAGTTTTTATTAATACGGCGGATTATTCGTCGACTCGCTTTTTTTTCTTTACCTCGTATAAATAATTTTTTATTCGGATTCCATGTTAGGTACGTAGGTATTTCCGAATACGACAGGGTATTCGCCAATCGCGTTATTTTGACATATGGCAAAGAAAGCGGTTAAAATTGTATGCAGTAGATTCAAGGCGTTTTGTTGCATATTTACAGATACATTTAGAAAATAAAATACGCATCTATATGTATTTTATTTTCTAAATGTACTGCTAAAAGAACAATATTTGGACCTCGTTCATGTTTAGGACAAAAAAGTACTCACAACACTACTTCAGTGCTGTTGCTGCTTCATTGTAACACGCTAAAAACTGAAATGTTGCTGCCTTTATTAACGTATTTACTAACTGACGTATTTGACTGATTTCACGCAGATACCGTATTCCACGTTTATGTGCGCTCTGTATGTTCTTGATAGCAAAGGATTAATATGAAACAACCATCCATATGTATGGAACTATTTCCATGTTCCTGTTTCGCATATCTATATGTTGTTAACTTACCGCCATCTGCTGCCGATCTTCTTTTATATAAAGGATATTCATCATTTCCTGTAACTGAATTTCATGCAACTGACTAAATCCTTGATGATATAACTTTGAGTATTAATGCGTTCTGAATTTGGATTTAGTGTTCTGGAAAGCTCATGTTACATATACTTCGTCACAACTTCCTACAAATCTTTATCGAATCTGGCATCGGATATTTGCCGTGTGCATTTGAAATAATTTTGTGTATGTGCGTTAGTTGTGAATAACCGTCATATTTAATTGGCTCTCGCTAATGAACTGGTACTTCAGAGAAAAGCTTGGTTTGATTTAAACGGATGAATATCAAACGTTTTGTTTCGAATGTTTTTGCATACATATCTAGCATGTATTGGTGAAACAATTGACGGCATTTCCAAATGTGGAAATTTTCATTATCTCGAATCGTTACTCATTATTTTATTGAAAAAATATATCTCGGTTGACATTTATTGCCGACTATAATAATTTTCACTTCACAAACTTCCCAGCTTCAAATTTTGTATATGTATTTTCGATTTTCTAATTGCATGTATAAATTGTATATGTATGTACTTATACTATTTTACTATTGGTTTACGACTGGTAAAGTGATAACAGCGCACCCTCTTAGCAAAATTTTAAAACTCTATAGCCAGATCAAAATTCAAACGAAAAGTAAGTAAAATAATAAAATTTTGTTTTTTTATTTGTTTTGGATAAATAATTTAAAAAATATGAGTATAAAAGTTTTAGATTTAAGTAACAATTAGAATTTTTTAGGTTTTCTTTTTGAGTCTGCCAATATATGCAACATTTTAAAACACAATCGGTAATAGTATATTGTATTACTAGTGCGAATGCGTTTTCCAAACAAGAGTTAGTTTGCAGCACGACCGTAGGGAGTGCTGCAAAAAATTTATAAATATTTATTTAATTGTTAATTTAATGATTTATTTAACAAAGTTATAAACAAATTTAAGATATTTAAATAATTAAAGTTAAGTAATAAGTCTTCGTTGTAATAGTTGTAGATTATACTAGCTCGAAAAAATAAACATAAGAATCCAACTACGGGGTTTATAAAAAAACATAGTAATTCAACTAAAAGCTGTCAAAATTGTAAATTTTGAAAACCCAAATAAATTGTTTTTTCTTGCAATTCAAATGATGCAATGTGTTACTATATTTACTATAATTACTATATGGTAAGTTATTTAAATTATTATTTTGATATTTTAGTGCTATAAGAATATTATATATAGGATAGATTTAACTACAAATCTCACATGCAGGCGGAGTGCGTGCCAGCCATACAAAATATTTTGTGGTCATATGTGCGGAAAAGTAGATTTTTCTTTTATTCTATTCTTGTACAAAATTAAATACTTTTTATGCATGTGTTACAAAAAATAATTTTTAGCACATCTTGAGGAGATATTAAATAGTTAGCGGTTTGTATATTGTTCATATTCATCTTTATTCGACACATTGTCAATATTATACTGTTTTTTTTAAGACAACCCAATAATATAGGTCTCTTCTGACCTTATTAATAAACAGCAATTATGTAACAGTTTTAACAAAGTTAGAGTTGGAATTCCACTCATGGAATTTACTTTTTCGTCAGTATCAATAAGGAACGGGTAGTTTATTAAGTTTTTCTGATTCACCATTAATTTCCACAGATACGTCGCGCTTGTGAATGTTGAATTGAGTACCTATGCAGACTTGGTGTATGGGTGGCACAACTTCATCTTCCTTGCTGTTAGTGGAATAAATATTTCCAAAGCCATCTTCTGTTCTACTGGGATGGATCAATTGAGAAACTAAAAAACACACTACAGGCTTTGCAGTCCACATTCAACATTTTGCAAATCAAATTCAACTTTTGCAAATCAAATTCATCTTTTTTCAAATCAAATTCAACTTTTTGCAAATCGAATTCAATATTTTGCAAATCAAGTTCAACTTTTTGCAAATCAAATTCAATTTTTGGCTCTTCAATTTGATTTGCAAAAAGTTGAATTTCATTTACAAAAAGTTGAATTTGATTTGCAAAATATTGAAGTTGATTTGCAAAAAGTTAAATTTGAAATGAAAAAATTAAATTTGAATTACGAAATGTTGAATTTGATTTGCAAAATGTTGAATTTGGACTGCAAAGACTGTATACAAGATTTACAATTAAACATTAAGCAAGTTTCAAAATTGTACATACTTGTTAATTATATTTAACCTAAGTTTTTTTGCCTTTGGCTTCCTTTTCATTATGCTTGATTGTGGTAAATTTTCTGTAGGAAAAGCATTTGATGTAAGTGATGCCCTTTTTCGTATATTCGCCCGTGGTAATGGAATTAGAATCTGTTTTTTCTTAAAATGCTTGCTACAGATCACAAAGTTTTTGGGAATCTTTTTTTCCCATCCTTAGTACATGTTTCCATTCATTGAATGCTATTTTATTTAACATGACCTTACGAGGAATATGATGCATGGACACGCCGTCAATATCATATATTTTGCACTGTGGTACGACCCAAATATGTTTTGCGCTGTGGTACGACACTAATAGCGACCCAAATATTTCGCTGTTTACGATTACTTTCCATTTTGCTATTTAAAATTATAAAATGGCGATTAAATTATAATAGATCAGTGTTGCAACTTACATTTGAATAAAAATACACAAATTTTAAAAATATTAAATTTAATACGGTTTATATATTTTTTTGAGTAAAAATGACTAAAATATTCTACCAATCCTACAAATCTGGTATATTTCCCTCGTGCTGGAAGTTGGCAAATGTCCAGCCCGTCCCCAAAAAGGGACCAAAATCCGATATCTCAAATTATAGGCCAATAGCTTTACTATCGGTCCTATCCAAAGTCTATGAGCATTATATTAATACACATATTTCAAAATTTCTGGAAGAAAATCATTTAATATCCGACAGCCAATACGGTTTTCGAAACAAAAGATCAACTACCGATCTATTAAACTATGTAGCGCATTGTTGGAACAGCATACTTGATAAAGGTGGTGAAACATACGTTATCGCTTTAGACATCTCCAAGGCATTCGATCGAGTCTGGCATGCCAACTTAATCAAAAAGCTCGTTGCGTACGGTTTTCATCCCAATGTTGTGAAGCTGATTCAAAATTTTCTATCCAACCGATACATTTCGGTAACCTTAGACGGATATTCTTCTGAGTCTAAACTAATTAACGCTGGTGTACCCCAAGGCTCAGTATTGTCCCCAACCCTATTTTTGATTTATATCAACGAATTGTTGAAAATCACCAGCAACCCAATAAATAGTTTTGCAGATGATAGTACTCTGCACAAGTCGTTCGAGCCCCTTCCTTCAAAAGGTAAAATGCACGAACGAGTTAATCCTGCCCGGAGAGACGCTGCCATAAACGTGAACAAAGACCTGAATAAAGTCGCCGCCTGGGGTGACCAAAACCTTGTCAATTTCAACTCCACCAAAACACAGCTGTTGATTGTTTCCAGATTAAAGACCGAGTTCCCCAAAGATATTTTATTTAGTATGTGTGATGAACCAATAGGTGAATGTAAAAACATTCGTTTATTGGGTGTCACAGTTTCAAATGACCTACTCTGGAACGATCATGTAATGGCGATGGCAAAAAGCGCGTCTAAAAAACTCGGCCTCCTAAATAGATGCAAAAAATTTTTCACTCCATACCAATTGCTCCATGTTTATAAGTCCTATATTCGTCCCTGTATGGAGTACTGCTGTCAAGTTTGGGGTGCTGCCTCTGTTTCCATCTTGGCCCTCTTGGACTCCGTTCAAAAGCGAGCTATACGAATTGTAGGTGATCGAACTTTGACATCAAAACTTGATTCCCTACAACATCGTCGCACTGTTGCTGACCTCGTTGTTTTTTACAAATATCGTCATCAGCAGTGCTCAGATGAAATCAGCGGCATCATGCCTCAAACTTATTCTTACCCCCGTTCCACTCGGCAATCGGCTGCCGCAACCAGTGAAACGGTAAAGATCCCGCGCTGTCATACTGGCAGATCGCAGAGAGACTTCTTTGTCCGAACTGCGTACAAATGGAATAGTTTGCCGGAACACTTAGTCTCATGTGGCTTCAACCCACAGATGTTTAAAAAAAGCGTTAATCTACACCTCAGAACGCCAGTTGTTGTGGGACCCAGGTCTAGACCTGGGTCTTAAAAGGTATTTATGTGTTGTTGTGACACATATTCTAAACCCTATTACACAACACATTTTATTAAAAAAAAAAAAAAAAAAAAGTATATGGTATTTGTCATATGTTTACAATTTGATGTGATAAATGAGGTTAACATAAAATCCGCTAGAGCATATGGTGTATGTCGTCAATTGTTTTCATTTTTTTATAAAGGATGCAAAAACTAGTAAAAAAATTAAAGGAGGATTAACCGACTAAAAAATATTTTAAGCAAAATAATAATTTTGGCGCCTAAATTAAATCCTTTTACATTTTTATTGTTTCAAAGTGACAATCGATGGTATTGGTTCATTTATTGTTGTTTCTATTTAAACAGATGTTTGGAAAAATGGTCAAGGATCTTCATTGGGTTTTGTTTTTGAGGTAGATGTCATATAAAAATTTACTTTTTGTAATTAATATGCGTCATCACGGGATTTCCCAAAAATTTTGTCGTTTTATGAGCGAAGTCAACGTAACTGCATTATCTGACCATTATTTTGTTATTTTCGCCGTTTCACTCGTAAATCGGTTTGTACAAACAGTCAAACTGTGGAGATCACTCACCGTTGTAGTAATAAAATGCAAAGGTACTTCTTTGTTCATGCATCGTACAAATGGAATGTTTTGCCCGAATCGATAGTTTCGAGGACGTTCAATCCAAACATAAATAAAAAAGTGTTCATTAGAACCTCAGAACGCATGTTGTTTGTGACCTAGGTATCAATGTATTAGAGTATTAAAGGTATAAATGTATGTGTTTTTCTGACACATACACTCAAAAAAAAAACTAGGTGAAACTAACAAAATTCTACATACGTTTTACAATTTTTTTATAAATATACAACACACAAAAATTTTTGTTAAATTTACATTTTTACAATAAATATTGTAGATATACAAAAAATTATTTGTAAACACTACAAATTATTTTACTAACATCCAGCAAAAGATTGTAAGCTTTATAATTAAATTGTAAAAATGCCCGAAACATTTTTGATTTTATTAAATGTTTTGTAAAATCCTCAAAATTAATTTTTATTTGCACAGAAGTTTTAGAAAAATAGCAAATTTTTTTATTTGGTCAACAAAAGACATTTATGGATTTAATATTTTTTTTTGTAAAACAGTCATTCATATATATATTAGTTCTTCGTTAATAAATAAAACACAATTTTTTGCTAACATTTATTTTATTTTTTTTTTTATTATATTATAATTTTTATTATATATTTTTTATGTTATATTTTTATTTTGAAATATCTGCAATATTTAAAAAAACAAATTTAAAACATATTAATACGTTATCACAGCCTAAGCTTTCTAACTGAGGTAGCACTGTAAAATCAATTTCAGCATCTAAAAAAACATTAAAAAAGTTGTGATATCTTTATACTTTATGCTGGCTGTCACCGATTACGTAGGTTTTGAAATATGTTATAGATCTGATCCAATTCAGTTCATCCATTATCTCTAAGAGTCAATTTCAATATCTACGCTATCGGTAAGTGACCTATTAATATCGAAATATGTAAAATTTCTCACCTGTGCATAGAGTATGTCTTCTAAATTTATCATATATGTATTTTTACTATCACTATTTATCATGAATAAACATTGCTAATTAATCACAATTTTAAAAAATATCTGCGAATTTTTACTCTGCAGACAACCAAATTGAAACTGAAATTGTTTAATACCAATTTTGGTTATATACATAATTTCAATTTATGAAAATTTATAAAAGCATTTGTAAAAGCAAAGTTTTTTTTTGTAAAAAATGTGTTTGTTTTTTTTAAATCTTTGTAAAGTTTAAAAAAAATCGAAAATATTCGTATTAAGTTTGACAATAAAAATTGTAGAATGTCATTTTTCTGTTGACAAAATTTTACAAAATTTTGTACAATTGAATTTTATTTTATTATGGATAAGTGAGATATGATTTAAAATTTAAAAAAATCAACATAAACCTTAACAATATTTTTGTTAAAAGAATGAAAAAAATTTGTATCTTGAAATATTTATGATTTTGTACCTTTGTAATCCAAATCACAAAAACAATTGGTTGGTTTACAATTTTTTTTTCAGTTTTAAAAAAGTCAAATAGACTATACAAAATTTTGTATCAAGTTTAGCATTTTTTGGCAAATTCACAAAAAAATTTTGTTAGCACTTTTACAAAACGATTTTGTGAATCTAACCGGGCAAATTTTTTTGAGTGTATTGTTATTCCTATATAACACAACACTTTATATTAAAATCGGATAGTTCATAGTGTTCACCTGTGGTTGTAGTCGGTAAGAAGGATATGGAACTATTAATTTCTGCATCGACTACAGAAAATTGAATGCAGTAACAAAAAATTAATTACCCATTACCTCGAACTGATGATACCCTGGAAACATTTGCAGGTGCCAAATTGTTGTCAACAGTAGATCTGCAAAAAGGTTAGTCGCTGGACTGAGTCGAACTGAGTCGGACTGATTCGGAACGTGTCTTGTGTAATTGGACAAGATAATAGTAAGGGTCATGGACTTATATTAAGTCCAAAGGAATGTAAGGACAGGTCTCATATTAAGTCCAAAGAAATGTACACTGTTTAGAGAGAAAGTAACATACTTGGGGCGTAAAGTGACAATAAATGGTGAACACATAGATCCTGAAAAGATCACAGCAGTACAATATAGGTCAAGACCCAAGAATTTTCATGAACTTTGCAGTTGTCTAGGATTGTGCATTTACTACCAATGTTTTGTATCAGCATTTGCGAATATTGCAAAGAGTCTCCATAAGCTAACACGGACGGATAAAGCATTTGAATGAACGAAAAAGTAAAAAGATGCGTTAGTGGAACTCGGCGGAACGTGAGCCGGAACTCGGACACAGGCAACATCAGAACGTCCAACAACACTTAAGCAAGTTTCCTTTTTATTATTAATATTAAAATTTTGATTATCTTTTTTTCTGAATTGTTATAAGACCATCATTGTCGTCTAAGGTCGTTACATATATTAGAGATCTTCTTTGGTAAAGTCCGCGCCTTTTCGTGTATCATTTTTTGGAAATTTAGATAAACCCTTAGAAAATAGATGCCTTAGCATCTATTTAATTAAATTGAAAAGCCCAGGTTTTACAAATATACTCCTTTTGTTCCCTCATCTTTAAAAAGACTCATTCTTTTCGTAGGCACTTAATTAGATCTCGAGTTAAACGAGTTTTTTTCCCAGCAACTTTGTAATTCAGTTTTTTACAAATCGCTTGATCTATTTTCCTTTTCATTAAGTTTTTACTTCCAAACTCAGACTCAGTTTCATCTTCCGTTTTTCCTATAGAAGCTCGAAATTGTCCTCCATCGAGTTCCTCTATGGTCTTATCATTGGGCCATAATAAAAGACATCACTAAATCGTTTTTCGGTATACGTCGAAACTTTGGATAGATTACTTTCAAATTTCGATCTATGGTTAAATCTTCATGTAGCTTTATGTAGATATCTTATGAGGTGATTTCTTCGAAAACGCATTGCTTTAATGCAGTTAGAAATTCATTGCTTTAAGATAATTTTGTTTTTTCAAGTTCTGCAAACAAAAATTCAAATGTTGCGCCGGCAGATAGAAGATTATAATCTTCACGAAGTGCTTCAACTGATAATCTTACTGGCAGAAATCACTAGAGACACTTAATTAAACTCAGAATCAGACAAATTAACGTCCAAATTAAAATCTATAATCGACTTTTTGAGACAAGATCACATCATATAAAATCTCTCCAGCGTTTCGATTAAACTATTCCATCTCATTTTACAGTCTAGTATGAGACAGTATTCCTTGCATATTTCTGCAAAACATCATTTTGGTTATTAACCAAAATGTTTTTACAATTTTTCAAATCTTTTTCGTAAGTTTTCCTAGTTCGGTACGAGCTACGAGTATAAGTAATATCATTTTCTTCCAACGGTACATCATGCTCGATCGAAAATCCATCATCGTATCCAGAACTGTCCTTCTTTGTCAGAGAATAAAGTAGTGCAATCAATTCGTGTTTAATGAATTTCATTCTCTCACAAATTCGCTCGAGCCTCGCTCAAATTTTAAACTGTTGCTTGAAAATAAACTATCTCATAAAACACTAATTGCTTAAACTACTATTAATTTCTATATACGTGAAAAAAGGCAAATATATAGTTCATCCAACAATACATATAAAATTGCTTACATGCATGCACAAGCAAAATAAATTCACCAACAAAAACAATTGAAAAATTAAAAACTTTACAGTGAAATTCCGAGAATTTTTGGTTGCATTTATTTATTGCATAAATACCGAAAAGATTCCAATTAATCAATACCGGTATCAAATATCGGTCAAAGGTTTTCGGTATACCGGAATTGTATTCCCTATTCATAAGGTTGATTCTGTCTACATAATTGAAAATGAAATAACAGAAAAAAAGTAAGAAACGGCTGTAAAAATTAACTTTACAGCCGCTTGGGAGAAGGTTAATGTCTTACTTTTTTGACGTATATGGCCATTTTTTTTATTTTTTTACGGCGGCAGTAAAGCAAATTTCATATTTTTACGACGGCAGAAAAAGTAACATAACATGAGATTCTGAATTAATAAAAATATGCAGAACAAGATAAATATTGGTTATTTTTTCAAACAAACTATGACAATAAAAAAAACAAATATTTTGATAGTATTATAAAATTTTGAATTGAAAATTTGTTGTGATAAAAAATTTTATTTTTTATATAATTTATACAAATTTAAATGTTTTTTACTATTTTGACGATAGTAAAAATAGTGTATTTAATTCGGTGCTAAAGTGATTTTTTGTGTTTCGTCTATAATTGTTGGCCTCCCTACGGTCGGCCGCCAAACTAGAGACTCATCACAAAAATAGCACTTCAGCTCCTAATTAAATAATATACTGTTATTATTATGGATTTTTATGAGCAATTAAACTCAAGGGAATAAGGCAATAACTGGTTGGATATTTCTTAAAGAAAAACTCCATTTCTCCTTTTCGTGTTTCGGATGGATTCTAACCTTCCTATTCAGTACTATGTTCAAATCCATTGGCAGACATACTATCAATAACGCCATCGATGCGATGACGATTTCGAAGTTGACACTTCATTGTTACTTATTTATTTACACAAGTTGAATTTCCTTATTACGAAAATGTTTTTACATTTATGGGGATATTGGCATTAAATTTCTAGACATTACTTTTGATGTGTGAATTCTATTTTATTATACATGCGTTCTTTTGGAACGAAATAGCTGCTCAAAGCAGCTTTTGAGTAGATCACCAATGGAACGCCGAAAATTGGAAAAATTTTCAAATATAGCCACACAATTTTATTATTCTCAAAAATTTTTATTTGGGCTGATCTTTAGATCTGACTGGTCCATTTTATTATTAAGAATACCAAAACAAGTTTATAACCGATCTAAATAAAATCGAAAAATAATCTGCTTTTCAACTACACAACTTGTTCGAGGTAGAGTAGATCAAAGCAAATTTGAGTAAGTTTGATTTTCAATAGAACACGCCTTATGCCGAAATCACAAAAATCACCGGCTTTAAAATAATAGTTGTCGTTAAAGAGAATATAACCAATTCAATTGATTGCGTTGTAAGCTTAAACAAAGTTGAAACTAATTTTTTTCTACTATACTGCACAAACAAAGTGTTGATTGAATAAAAATTAAAAACTAAACTTATGTATACAAAACGGTACAATTCTTAATTTATCAAAGTCAACGTGATCATCTTTGACTTTGAGTAACGTCAAGATGCCGTCTTCTTCAAAAGCTTTGATTTTGTTTTTGATTTGAGCTTAAAATTATGGTAACGTAATAATACACGAGCGTGTTTTATTTATTTTACCCAAAAATTTGTTTATGGCAAACAAGTTTGTTACGTTAATTACGATGATAAAAATTTCCACTAAGTAAACATTTTCAAAATTATTCTCTAAACTAAATCACAAAATCGCATATTTATCTATCATCATTGTCATAACGAAAAATATTTACAAAACTAGAGAAATTTCTCTTAATAACAATACATACTAATAGGGAAAATAGAACACTGAAATGTATGTTTTCATGATAAATTACGGATGAATAGATGCTGTGGAAATGGTTTTTTGTATAATTCTTCTCTAAATAAAATTATTTTATGGCGATAAGTTTTTGTCAAACAATATAATATATTTACCCGTGTAAATAAAGAGTAAACAATATTTTTTTTTACTACTTGCATGAGAAATTTCAATTATTTACTCAAAAACCCAAGACAAAAGTTATTTTTCTCAGCTATGGTTACTAATAATTATTCCCCACACCTAATAATAAGTATTTTAGCACCTTCGTAACTAAAATAATGAATGAATGCAAAACTTCTTTGCAACTATAGTAGTTTATTTGAAATTTTAATTCGTGTTAATCGGAATCAGTGGCGTAGCTAGCATGGGTGGCACCCGGGGCGGATATTGTGGTGTCACCCCAAAAATAAAAACTGTCAATAATAATAAAAAGCCGATAAACGTAATTTATAATTTTTTTTAATTAATACAAATGAGCATTATTATTATAAGCCCGCAAGTAATTTTTAACTAATTTTAATTTGCTGAAACTTCTCTCACACGAAGCCACTAATACGCAAATAGTCATAAATAACTTTAGTGCGACCGTAAGATTCGGAAGAAAATCTAAAAAATCCCATTCTACGATGAATTTCAAAAAGTCTAGGTACACCCAGTTAGAAACTGTAACATTGGCCGCTTTTAAATCCCACCTCACCCTTTGTATCTCTATGAGGAGTTCTGTTGCCAATACCGCATCATAAAAACCAGTAAATTTTGATACCGATAATTTTAACTCTTCACTGTTCGCCAAAAGCTAAGTGTTTGTCTGCACAACCTCGAACAATGAAGCTAAATCTTGAACTGACTTCAGTCTAGTTCGGAGTTCAACACTGAATCGGTCAAGACATTCCAACATGTCCTTTTTAAGTTGAGCTCTCAGTGTCAGTCAGGTGCAAACTCACCACCCGTTCGTTTTTTGCGTTTTTATGACGAATTCGGCTTTCCATTGGAATGTCATAGTCCTCCGATTTTTTCGCAGCAAGATCTATTGCCTCTTTTACAATGAGACTTCGTTATGAATTGACTCTATTTTTGTAGCTAATTGATCAATATTCAAGCCCGTGCTTTGCAATCCAATCTGAGCACAGATATTATTTCTCTTAGAATATCATTCCAAAACAAAAGATAGCAAAGAAACGAAAAATCACATGCTGCATTGATAAGGTTCTGTGCAGCGCCTCTAGTGTCTACATTTTCTTGTTGATCACTTAACTTCTCAATTGCAGCCACAATCCCATCAAAGTTTTCGGCCAATACTTTTACTGCAGCATAATGAGCACTCCAATGCGCTGTTAAGAGTATTTTAACAGTTGCTTTGTTGTGTTTAGCAAGTACTTCCCAGCAGCTAGTCGAAGCAGAAAAACATCTAAAAATGGCTTCCACTGACGAGTGTTGGTCGTATAAATTAATTGAATGATCTTTGCAGCCCACAAAAATTGCTTTGTTATTTTTTGCTTTAATAATAGCTTGCACTTCTCCATGTATACTACTCATAACAGCTGCATTATCATAACCTTTGGGAGCGACAATTCATAACATCTATACCATCATTTTCAAGATTTTTACACGGAAAAAAACATGTCCTATTTCCAATCGAAATGCAGTTGTCTCAACCTCACCGTGCGGGCAGATATGGCGAATTGAAATACGAGATTGATTCAACAACCGTACAATGATAAGCCGATGCAGTTGAGACAATCAGATGAAATATTTATGTGAAAATAAAATATAGTTCAATTAATCTCAAATACTTAAATTTTAAAATGAAAAATTCATGATATAAGGCCAAAGAAATATGTTTTCATGGAAATAGTTATTAACTTTATTCAACTACTGTTATATTGGATAGCACTTTATATTTTAATTACACCTCATTCTGTTATCAGGAAAATGTTACTGAGTACTGAGTAGTTGTCCCAATCACGCTGAAATTGTTTGTAAATATCTTTTCTTTGCATGAATAATAAACTGCCATCTTCGAGATGAGGTTATCATTACTTTAATTTTTTTTTCAGTGTAAGAATTTCATCGCTTAAATCAGCGGCTTTTTTCCACGTAAAGGAAAAAATCCAAGGAATACTTCCTTGATTTCCACTTTACTACCATCAATTTTCACATAACGAATCACTTCTGACATTTGATCAATATGTGAAATGTCAGGTGTGCTATCAAACATAATTCCAAAATATTTAACCGATTTAATTTCGATGACAAGCTTTAACTTTACGTGGATCGCTAAAACATTTATGAACTCATTTTGTATATCTGGTGACAAATATGATACTTTTGGTGATTTACCATGCTCCAAATTCAAAATGTGTTCTTTTAACACTACATCATACTTTGACAATAGTTTGGTTAGTTCTAAGAAATTGCCTTTATTTGAAGAACTTTGTCCTTCATCATGTCCATGAAATGCTGGGTTTTGTTTAGATAAAAACAAAGTTTTATCCAATAATCTTGATAAAAGATGTTTCCACTTCTGTTTTTTATTGTATATTAATTGCAAGGCTGCGTCTCGTATCGTTTTATGAATTTTTAACCTCATTTCCAAAGTTTTCCACTTTTCAAAATTCTCCAGATGTTCATTTGAAGTTTCATGCTCGGCCACTTTGGGATTTAGTTTCCACCGCTTCTGATATCCAGTAGTAAATGTTGATTTTGTATTATTATTATTGGTGACAGCAAATACACGACAACAGAAGCAATTTACAGGACGCAAGTTATTATTTACAGGAGAATAAACAATCCATGGCCGTAGACTTTTTTCACCATTATTCATCATTTTATAAAATCATTCTTTAGAAAGATGGCGAACATCACCTTTTATGTCTAACCCGTGTCTAGATACAGTAACAAACGACCCTTCTCTATTTTAAAATGTTCACTTTCTTTTTTTATGATTTCAATGCGAACATTACCAAAGACGAGTATATTCCAATGTGATACATCTCTTAAGTCCTGAAGTGATTCACCCATGCAAATATTGTCTTCGATAGTAGAAGCATTAGCGGCATTATCACTGTCATTTTCATTATTCCTTTCTAATTCGTCATCATAGGTTATCATTATTAATTCTGTATTGTTTCTGTTACTTTCCGAAGATGAGCCAATATTCTCTGAAACATTCGTTGCATCAACGTGATAATCAGTTTCTTTTGATGAACCTTGGATATCATCGGGTTTTGTAACATATTAATAGATTTGGTCTTTCTCTGCTGGAACCAACTTTTTCTTTAAAAATTATGAACTCCTCGTGGCATATTTATTTTTTGGGATATTTCCTAAATGAAATCTAAAAAAATATTTTTAATTATAGTATAGGAGGTATCAGCAAAGCATTAATTCTAAATATATTTGTAGGATACATAATAGGTACATAGTTCATAATAAGTACACTGTGTTAACGACTAAATACACCGCAAGAAAATTAATTTATTTAAATTTCCTTGTAACAACTTATATTAAATAATATTTGATAAAATGGAATATACAAATCATAGCCTAATATTATAAGGAACTATTTAAAAATATAAGTATGAAATCCTAAAAGATATTTTATATAAAGAATTGAAACCAAAATTAAATATCCAATTAGAATCATGCTCAATAATTTACAAAATTGAATGTAATTTTTGTGAAAAATTTTACATCGGGAAAACCGGAAAATGTTTTAAAGACTGATTTAAGGAATACCTGCCTAAGAAGAAAAATAAACAAAATTTAAAGTTTATTTTTGCAAACCATTTACATAGTTAATAACAATAGCTACACCACTTTTAAAAAAAAATTGAAGGTTTTACATTTATGTAGCTGATCTGGATCTTTAAAAGAATCACTTGATGAGTTTGAAATTTCCAAGGGATTTAAAACCCAACAAAATGTACTTTTAAATGATAAACTTTGATTTAATTCAAATATATAAATATATAAAACTGAAAACAAACAGTATGAATATGCATCAACCTACAAAAATTTGCAAAACTGCAGTAATTGCATAACTGCCATTTTATTCCACAGTAATTATTTTTGTGTCCATTGAAAAACGATCTATTTCAATTTATTCTTTGAGTTTCAAGATAAAGGAAAAAAAATTATTTTGAGATCATTTACAAACACGGTAATTTGATTGTTTGTTAGTTTCCTTAGGTGTTTGCAATTAATTTGTTTGAAATGTTAAACATATATTAGGTAGTAAGGTTAAGCGGATATTTTAGAAATAATTTTGGAATAGAGACATTGTAACTCAAGGGTGCCACATTATCGACGTAAACCACTTTTCCTATACATTATTCAGCATATGTGTTTTCAGACCTGGTCATTAAATAATCATGCTTGCATACTAAATAATATATCGTAAAAAACGGTCAATATGGTATCTATAGGAATATTCAAAGTTATTGAGTAATTGTGGTGATGGGATTCAATGCTCAACATGTTGATTCGATTAATATTGTTAAAATTTTATTTCACGTAATAACTCAAAAATTTTAAAAAGTAGAATAGATTCTTTTTGAACCAATAACACATTTAAAGGACACATTTATAAGTTATCACAGTTTATAAATTAAAATTATATGGATAACCTGGTTAAAATGGTTTCTAAGTGATTTATCGTTGAAAACATGTGATGGTTTGTTTAAGTTTTTTACGTTCGGGTGTCACCCCAAAACGGTTTCGAAGTGATTTATCGTTGAAAACATGTGATGGTTTGTTTAAGTTTTTTACGTTCGGGTGTCACCCCAAAACGGTTTCGAAGTGATTTATCGTTGAAAACATTGTGATGGTTTGTTTAAGTTGTTTACGTTCGGGTGTCACCCCAAAACGGTTTCGAAGTGATTTATCGTTGAAAACATTGTGATGGTTTGTTTATGTTTTTTACGTTCGGGTGTCACCCCAAAACGATTTCGAAGTGATTTATCATTGAAAACATTGTGATGGTTTGTTTAAGTTGTTTACGTTCGGGTGTCACCCCAAAACGGTTTCGAAGTGATTTATCGTTGAAAACATTGTGATGGTTTGTTTATGTTTTTTACGTTCGGGTGTCACCCCAAAACGGTTTTGAAGTGATTTATCATTGAAAACATTGTGATGGTTTGTTTAAGTTGTTTACGTTCGGGTGTCACCCCAAAACGGTTTCGAAGTGATTTATCGTTGAAAACATTGTGATGGTTTGTTTAAGTTTTTTACGATCGGGTGTCACCCCAAAACGGGTGACA
>CAVNZG010001848.1:0-32992 GCA_963693315.1 Diogma glabrata
ATTTACTTATTTTTGTAATGATATAAATGTGTAACTGTAAAATCAGATTGGTTTGATATGTTAATGTCAATACAACATGTTAAACATATGTTTACATTATTAACGTTTTAACAATAAGAGAAAAAATGTCTGTTACCATGCCTAAAAGTTTGCCATAAAAACTGTTGACTCAAGGACATTTGTATTTTTTTTTTCAACTTAATAAATTTGTTTAAGATGTTTAAGATCGAATGAAGATGATTATATTATTTTTATTTTTCATAATTACAAACTAATCATTTACATTGTAACAATAAGATTTAAAAATAGATAATTCATCAATATTGATGTTAGTTCAATAGTAATTTTTATAGCAAGGTTGAACAATACTTACTGTCGTAATTTGGGTTTTTATAACCTTAGTTTTTTGAGTGGAGTTGTCACCAAATCCAATGACTTTTAAAAAGTGTTTTTGTTAATGATTTTATAATTCAAAACATTTTAATCGTTTAATAGATATAAATTTAAAGTTCTTCAAGTTTTTCGTAATTATAACCATATTTGTTTTTATGATACATTTTAAATTTATAGTAGGTGTCTGTGTTTTTTTTTTAAATTTTCAAAGGGGAATTTTGGATCTTTTAGGCTTTCTGATGTGTTCCTTTTTCTTTTTGTAAATCGGTCTTCCAGTTTGTTCTGGCCTGTGTGTCAGGCTTTGATCTGAATTTTCTATTTTTGCTCCGTTTTGATTTATTTTTCAAACAAGCATATTAATTCTATTGTCTGATTCAGTTAATTATATTAATAAGCTATAATTTAATTATATTGTACATTTATATTATATTATACAATTTAATTATATTAATAAGCTATATGTATAAGCTTATGTTTTTAATGAAAAAGCATGTGATGTATAGACTGTTAAGTCCATAATGCCAAACTTTTTTGCTGTCGTTTACAAATTTTCTCACCATTGTAGTTTTTGTCGTTGGGTGTGTAGAGTGTGTTTATTTTCACATTCGTTTAAATAGAGATTTGGCCAAGTATTGACTGCATACATAGTTTTAAATCTTAGCATTTTTGTTGAACGTTCAACTTCCTTTTTATAATAGCTTATAAATATTTTGTTGTGGGATTATCCGGACTCAGATTTCAGGATTTTACTCTACGTTGCAACGCAGAAACTGAGTCATCTCATGAATAAATCGTCGCTTTAATAATGAAATAACGTATGCCATATATACGTTGTTATTATATAATGGGTGCGCTGCATTCCCCATAAGGATGTCTATAAAGTAGCATTTTAACATTTTCCAATTTTTTTATAACTAGGGTTGAAAATTAATATATTGTTAATTAACGTACATGCAAATTTGAATTTGGTTAAATATTGAAACAGCGTAAATGCATGTACGATATTTCGATTCCTACAGAATAATAACTTGGGTAAAATCAGTGTCGTATACTTTACATACATTACGATCGCCACACGAAATGGTAAATCTAAAATATTGTATAAGCATCATTCATTACTACATGATATGCCGGTTCATATAAATAAAAAATTGTAAGAATATTATGCGTTAGTTCAATAATAATTAGGTTTAGGCTTAATCGTACTTCCATGCAAAATGAAATAACGTATATGAAATATGAAATAACGTATAAGGTACCTGATTAACTTTTCACCTCTTTTTAGGTAGAAAAGCCAGCAGGTACCAATGTGAAATTTTAATATGTTGTGGGGAAATTAGTCAAGATTAATTGGTAGAAATTTTTTTTCCAATATCTTTATTCATTCAATAGTGCTGACGAGTTTACGAAAATCAGAAAATCGAAAAATCTTTAAACCCAATTATCTCGAAACTACACTTTTGCGAATACGTTGTTTCATTATTAAAGCGACGAAATAAAACTAGTTACTATCATATATTATCTCTTTAAATCTCTTTTCAAAACGTCTCTAATAGACAAACTAATTCAAATTTAACATTTTCTTTACTTCGGATTTCTTGACCAAACTAATTTGGAAATACAGCAAAACAAACTAATGGCGGAAAATTTTATGTTGCCACATTTTGGAAAATATCCGATTTAATAAAATTGAATTTTAAACATAAAAAATACAAGATGATGATTCTCGGTCCATGTGACTTATGTCTGTTTTGTGAGATGATGGCGATTACTTATGGCTATTTCACGGATTTGTACGTATGTGTGATAACGTGAAGTAGTTGCCTAATTCACCAACGTGCTTGAATCAACTACATTTTCAAAAACAAATTTCTCGAAGTTCGTTTAGGATATCATATCTTGGTTCTCTAAACTCTCCTAACCTCCCATTTTATTCCACTTGAAAGGGATCAGTTTTTATTGATTTGTAGATTTTATTTTGTATCTACTGGTGTGACCATCCTGCATACAGTAGTTGACATACGAGTTTCCGTGAAGTATCACATACTAATAGCAATGAAATATAGCAGTGAAATATCACTACTAAAGGTGGTATCATAGTGGTGCGGGCGAATGAACTCTATACAGTCAATAACGGCATCCTCAATGGTCCAATAAAAAATCTGATTCATCCATACGTATAACATCAATTATTTTTGAAGGAAAACTTCTTTAGGCTCGTTATGAGAATTTTGCAACGGAAGTATAAAAAACGAATATAATATTCGGCAAATATACGATACAATTCGATTATGTATGACACACATATTTTAATATTCACTGGTTTTTGGTGCATTATAGAAATAGTTCATATTTTCCGATACTTAAAAATTTAACAGAAATGCAATTAAAAAACATAATTTTGAATTAAATTCAATGATTTTCAATCCGAATTTTTGGAGTTTTTTAATTTAATTTAATATCAGTTTTCAAAATATTATATGTCTGCTCCATTTTTGTTTACAATGGATGCTTAGACTCGTAAATTAATAAAAATGGCAGCATATTTGGCTTTTTTAAAGGCAGAGAAATAAGTTGTCGCAAATCTTGGTAAATGGCATATATAATGAAATATAAGATGACAAAAAGCACCGTTTTGAAATTTGAACAAAATCGAATAACTAATAATATCATAACTAATAATATAACTGGTTCAGGAATGGAAGCATGTTTGGCGGATCTTTTTGGTTTGTATGGTCAAGTCATTAATTTGTTCATTTGTTATTATATTTTTTATTCACTTATTCAGTCTCGTAATAAATGTTATATGAGTTGGATGTGTCGATTGTAGATTGGTCATGGAGGTCATTGTGGTCATGGTGGCCATGGTGGTCGTGGTGGTCATGGAAGTCATGATGGTAATAGTGGTCATGGTGGTCAGATTGGTAATGGTGATCACGGTGTTCACGGTTGTCATAGTGGTCATGGTGGTCATGGTGGTCACGGTGGTCATGGTGGTCATGGTAGTCATAGTGGCCATGGTGGTTATGGTGGTCACGGTGGTCATGGTGGTCATGGTGGTCATGGTAGTCATGGTGGTGATGGTGGTCACGGTGGTCAAGTTGGTCATGGTGGTCATAGTGGTTATGGTGGTCATGTTGGTCACGGTGGTCATGGTGATCATGGTGTTCACTGGTCATGGTGGTCATGGTGGTCATAGTGGTCATGGTGGTTATGGTGGTCACGGTGGTCATGGTGGTCACGGTGGTCATGGTGGTCATGGTGGTCATGGTGGTCATGGTAGTCATAGTGGTCATGGTGGTTATGGTAGTCACGGTGGTCATGGTGCTCACGGTGGTCATGGTGTTCACCGTGGTCATGATGGTCATGGCGGTCATGGTGGTCATGGTGGTCAAGGTAGTCATAGTAGTCATGGTGGTAATGGTGGTCACGGTGGTCATGGTGGTCATGCTGTTCACGATGGTCTTGATTGTCATGATGGTCATGGTGGTGTCACGGTGGTCATGGTGGTCATGGTGTTTAGGGTGTGCATCCCGGGCTTTCCCGGGCGGAAAAAAATATTTGTGTTGATTAAATTTGTTTTGTTAAATAGAAAAATGAGTGCGTGTAATCTTTGCACGCGGTTGAAATAAATTTCTTTGACTACTGTGGCAGGTATTAATAGAAAGATGAAATATAAAATAAATATGTCATATTGCAATTTAGAGTTGCATTTCTTGATAGTATAATTTACTGTGTAATAAAAAGCAATATTTACATAATGTATAACAAAGTCAATTCAATTATTAGCATAATTGAAATATAAAATTAGAGATTTATGACAAATTTGCTAAATTTATTGAAAACTGCATCAATTGTTGTACCAATTGTTAAATTAAGTGAACATGCATTCATCGTGAAATTTAATTTGTAATACGTTGTAAAGCTTTGTAAAACATGTAAATATGGCTTTTTATTACACATTGTTGTAATTATAATATCAAGAATATTAGAAAGAAACTCTAAATTTCAATATGACATATCTATTTGTTTTATATTTAATATTTTTAGTAATACCTGCTGCAGTGGCCAAAGAATTTTTACTTCAACAGCGTGTAAAGATTACGCACTTCATTTTTTTTTAATAAAATGTGTTGTGTAGTAGGAATTACAATATGAGTCACAATAACACATAAAATATTTTAAGACCAAGGTCCCACAGCAACATACGTTCAAATGTGTTGATGGACGTAAGTCTTTCTTTTTTTGTTTTTTTTTTATATTTTTTGTTAAAGAATGGATAACCAAACAATAAATCCTATCACTGACAAAATATGACATAGGCCAATATTTTATGATAGAATAGAGAAAATAAAAAGTAAATAGCAAATTTTTTACAAAAATTTGCAAAAACAAAATAAAAATGTAGTTATGCCGATAATCCAGCCGGCGGCAGATTCCTTGATCCTTTGACGCACTGTCTTTTTTAATGATTAAAGCCCACACATAGTTATATGAAGGCTCGTTCCTTCGAGGAAGCAATAGCATCTCAAGGAATATTCCACATAGACCAGGGTAGAAGCCTTTAAAAATAATAAAAAGTAAAAAAAAATAATAGTAGGATGAAACCCATTAGAAAAGGAGGAGAATATTATAAAAATGAAAGGAAAAATAATTTACGGGCGATCTGAGGTCGGGAAGGGGAAGGGGTGAGTTCTTAAGGGTAAAAAACGGTTTATCTCGATTTCCGGCAAAACTAAAAGTCCTATGGAAAAAAGCTACATGGCAAGTTGTAGGTAATAAAAAGATCTAAAACTTTTGTATCGACACTTTTTTCACATAACCTCAAAATTTATGCGAAAAATTCAAAAAATTAAGTTTTTGGTTTTTTATTTTTATCTTTTACAAAATTTTTTTTTTTTTCACGAAATTTGGTGAAAACTTACCTTTTTATGTCCCAAATACGCTGTAATTTATTTGATTTGAAATTTTTATTTGTTCACCTTATTTTGAATTAATATCGAAAAAGCACCCTAATTTTCAATCGAAAATTCACCCGTCAAAATATCAGTTTTTTTCAAAAAGTTGGTATGCTTTCTGTTCGTTGAAATCTCTACGTTCCGATGGTGAAAAAAAAAATATATTACTATAGTAAATCTTCTCAGAAAATGCAAAAAGTGAATTGAATTTTCGATTCAAAAAACCATAGTTTTTGGTTTTTCATTTTTATCTTTTACAAAAAAATTTTTTTTTTTTTCACAAAATTTGGTGAAAACTTACCTTTTTATGTCCCAAATACGCTGTAATTTATTTGATTTGAAATATTTATTTTTTCACCTTATTTTGAATTAATATCGAAAAAGCACCCTAATTTTCATTCAATTCATTTTTTGCATTTTCTGAGAAGATTTACTATAGTAATATATTTTTTTTTTCACCATCGGAAAGTAGAGATTTCAACGAACAGAAAGCATACCAACTTTTTGAAAAAAACTGATATTTTGACGGGTGAATTTTCGATTGAAAATTAGGGTGCTTTTTCGATATTAATTCAAAATAAGGTGAACAAATAAAAATTTCAAATCAAATAAATTACAGCGTATTTGGGACATAAAAAGGTAAGTTTTCACCAAATTTCGTGAAAAAAAAAAATGTAAAAGATAAAAATAAAAAACCAAAAACTTAATTTTTTGAATTTTTCACATAAATTTTGAGGTTATGTGAAAAAAGTGTCGATACAAAAGTTTTAGATCTTTTTATTACCTACAACTTTGCCATATAAATTTTTTCCATAGGACTTTTGGTTTTGCTGGAAATCGAGATAAACCGTTTTTTACCCTTAAGAACTCACCCCTTCCCCTTCCCGACCTCAGATCGCCCGTAAATTATTTTTCCTTTCATTTGTATAATATTCTCTTCCTTTTCTAATAGGTTTCATCCTACTATTATTTATTTTGTTTTCAAAAATTATCGACCCTGGGTGGTTATTTTGTAGCGTTATCTCACTAGGTGAGATAAAAAGTGAGATAAAATATTAACATAAAAATATTAAATATTAATATAAACATAATTTTTTTATCTCACTATTTATCTCACCTAGTGAGATAACGCTACAAAATAACCACCCAGGTCTAACAGCTAAGATTAAGGGTGCTACTGTTGACTGAATACAATACATCACCCCTAAGCTAAGATGCACCTTGGCTAGTGATATCTCGCCAGTGGTAAGTGATATTTCACGTTAACTCGTATATCAATAGCAGGGACTGGAGGACGAGGGATTGTCATACCCGTAGATCAAAAATAAAAAAAATTTACAACACAATAAAAACTGATCCCTCCATTGGGAGATCCTCTTGCTGAACATAAATATGTTCTTCTATTTAGAACTAGTATAGTCATCAGAAGCAAATATTTTGAATCAACCCTACTTAAACCTATAAAAATCAATCTATTTTGGCTAAACAAAAAACAACCAACAACAAAAACATTGCTATACTTATTTTTTCAACAGTGTTTGTTTACTTTTACATAACACCTCAAACATTTCTTTACCTTTAAATAATATTAAATATATTAACAAAAATAAATAAACAATTTCTTACTTCAATGTCAGTCTTATATAATCTTTTGTCAAATCACAGACGATCGAAATAAAAACAAAACTGATAAAAATGACATAAACGATGTGACCCATTAACATACTCTACTCGAAATTTATTACCAAAAGAAGAAACCAAAATTATTGACGTAATATGTGAACAGTTTCTTTTAATATAAAGATCAATCCGATCATTATATTATGTAAATAGTATTAATTTATACATTTTTTTGATAAGCTTAAGATAGAAATAAAATTCTTAAAAACTGGTGCTTACGAGTTGGAATGTTGATGATATTGAATTAATGAATATGAACGTATAAAGTGTTAACATTTTTTATAACTCCATGTGCCACAACTGTTAAATACTAGAAATTTGTTTAACGCCAGTTATACTCTAGTTGTGTAAACAGCTAGACTGTCGAGATCGTTCGCTTTCATACGAACGAAACGGAAAAGGAGTTATTTTTCCAACTGGAATGATTTGGATGATCAGTAGTCAATAGTGGGATACTTCAATCTACAATCGTTTTAGAAAAGGTTGGATTGTTTGATTTACCATCTACAAATGCATCTTCAAAAGATCATAGATTTAATAGTAAATAAATCTGTTATAACCATCTAACCTTAACGTAGATGATAGCGTAGAGTTTTGTTCATCTCTTCCTCCACTGAAAAAAAGACGAATATACTTTCAGATGCCGACTCTATGAACAATATATCACCATAACTGGTTGTTGAAGATATATTATATCCATAAGTTTTATACAAGAAAATCTTGGATTAAGTCAAAACTATGGATACGAAAATAAATTTTTTTCTTTATTCTTTGTCTCAACAAATGAACAATTGGTTCATATACAGTTCTAGAAGATAAATTTTTAGGACGTATCCAATTTCTATATGTTGTGAGAAAGGAAAAGGAAAGGTTTTCTTTTTCCACGTCACAACTCGTGGGGAATGTCCCACACATTGAATATGTCTCCAAGCCGGGCTCTTCAGTTACAAAACCGAAACCTACGCTGATCTTAGCTTTTAAATCCGTGGTATTAAAGACATCAAGCATTCATTCAACTTAATCAGCCACCTCATACCCTACGTTACCGATAAACCGTTTAATTTTGTCGCCCATTTTAAAACCTGCAAATTTTATCAGTTCGACCTTAAAAATGATTAAGAATAAAATTCGTCGGTGGTTATCGCACTATTAGCTCTATCATACTATAATTTCTTTTCAAAAGCAGTTATATCAAAAAGCTAATATATCGAGGGCACAACAAATAAAACCATGGAGTAAATGACTGCTACCTCACAATTGTTAGTTAGTCAGTCTCATTAAGTTAGCAAAGCCACTCCGGATATATAAATTGTATGCACCAATCTTTCAATCTTGAAAAGAAAAAGTTCAACGTTTCAAAAAGTTGTTTGATTATTTGTTATCGCTTAAGTTTATATTTATTGTGTCTTTACAACCTTGCTTTGAAAAGAGAAGCTTCCATTAAATAAAATGAAATTAAGTTCACCTTCAAATAATCTTTATTTTTGATACCAATTTAAACCAATTAATCAGATTTCTTTTAAGAGCAGCAACAAAAGAATTTTAGTTGTGTTAAATAAAACTTAAAGCCATTGACAGATCGACCTGATAAATTTTAGCAAAATATGTTTTGAAAAATAATTTCTAAGCTGAATTCAAAAAGAAATCAAACCAGTTTATTTTACCACTAGAAAGTTTTAATACTTACAAGCTGAAAACAATGACATAGTTGGAACTCGATATATATAATAGACAACACTAACCCTGATATTTTTTTGCTCGATAGTTTAACCTTCTAAATTCTATCAATGGTGGAGATTTGGAGTGATTCGTTTTCAATTAAATATTGAATCAAAGAGTTAATATTTTGCTGATTTCATATAGTGGCGTTTTTGTATGTGTGACGCTCTTCAATCGAACTGAATTACAAAATAAAATTATTACCATAAATATTCCATGCTAGGCCGAGTAACTGAGCTGCTTTAGATTTTTCGGCAGATTGGTTATTATTGATTACAATACAGTTCGAAAATGTAAATAAGTAAAATTTTTTACATCTCAAGTGAGAACAGTAAATCCTGCAAATAGAAGTTTTGCAGATAATTAAGCCAGCACAATGTTTCCAACAGAACGAGTTGGGCTATATAAACCTACGAGGCACATAAATTTCCGCGATTTTATTTTTCCGATTTTCTAGCTAAGTGTTTTGAGAATTTCCCTTTGGTCTTGCCTTCATTCTCCAGATATTGAGGGAAACCAAAGTCGTTTTTCTACCCAAATCAGGTATGAATCCAAATGAAGCCACATTATACAGACCAATAAGTCTTAAATTTTTTCCAGTGCTTTGGTTAAAAGTCCCTGATGAACTTCTAACCAAATTGAACAATTCTGGTTTCATAACTTTTGATTATAACAACGACTTGGCGGTGATGGCCAAAGAAATCATCCAGAAATAGTGCTACAGATTGGGACTGTCCATCAACCCTAAAAAACAAGAGGGTCTTGGCACATATAGCATTATAAAACCAATTCTAACATACGCAGCGTTAGTTTGGTGGCCTAGAATGCATTAAATATTTGCTCAAAAATTTTTTACAAAAAACAAAGATTTATGTGTTTTACTGGCATACATGCATTCAAAACCACGCCAACGTAGGCAATGGAGATTCTTTTAAAGTTTTCTTCATAAAAGCTATATATAGGATCTATAGCGGCGTGGAAAGCTCACAGCTTTCTTACAGAATTGTTTAAGCCATGTAATCTGTAAGCCATGTAAGGCTTTCGAACCAACGTGGTACAGTAGTAGGAGTATCTAGACCTAGAACAAAACTGTTACAATAGGCACTTGCCTCAAAATTAACATGCGATACTATCATAATCTCAAAACGTTTCCTGCAATAATAATTTCACGCTTGTGTGGGCCACACAGGAATGCAAAGAAATCCCATTGCTGTGGCGTTGGCAAAATAAGGCAATAGCAAAATGTTTATTGAATTGGATCTATGCTTTAGAATGGCCAAGACTTCACTCAAAAGTGCAATCCAGAAATGAAAATAGACACAAGTGCTAAACAGAGAGTCTGTAAGAATGATAGGAAGATGTTTTAATGGACATGGTCTTACAAACAATCCTTTTAAAAAAAATAGGATAAATTCTGTAATTCAAAATGGATTAACGGAATTAAAAACGACTGACTACGAAAACCATTTGGGTCAGCTGAGTTAGTTTTTTCAAGGCTCTCCGATAAAAGAGGAGAAAAAAAATTAAATAAATGTAAACTTGATAAAAACTGGTTTTACTTAAGTTCAGTTTATCAATCGAATGAAGACGTATATCGAAATGGCAAAACTTCAAAATTTCTCAACAAATCTTTTGCGAAACAACACATACGAGAACAATTTTACTTTTTTACATTTATGATAATTTATATCACATGTTTATTCACTTTTCATTAAAATTGAATAAATTATAATAAAATATATTCAATAAATGCCCATGGCATTGCGAGTAGATAATTTTAAAAAAATAATATTTTGGTGATTATCCAATCATTTTAATTTTTAATATCTTTGAAAGTCATCATCTACCACTTCTGCACATGAATATTCAAGTAAAAGATGCGTAGTCTTCTATAACGATATCAGTTTTTTATGTAATCAATGTTTTAAAAAGCAAAATAATATAATTATTTACCGTTTTGTAATATCTACGCTATTCTTGAATCTAATAAAATTTCTACACATTTATGTATTATCCAATATCATATTTCTGTAATATAATTTTTGCACAAAACTGAAACCTTATCAAATGCTTTTAATGCATTTTGAACACTTCATTACAATTTAAAAAATTTTAAAAAGTGAATGAATTTTTGCAGGGATACTTAAATGCTTAATCATGCGCTTAAGATAAATCCATATATTGTGAAATATTTACTCAAAAACAAATGATAATAGACGAAAGAGACTATAAGTTTCACGAACAAAACTACGTTTCACTTATTCCTGGGACAATGATTGTAATTCTGCTTTAATTTCAGATAATCCGGCTCAAAGGACCATAAAATGTTACCGAAATAAAAAAAAACTGAATACTATGTAATCTAAATACAAGAAAGAAGCTAGAAAACATTTTTTTTTGTCTTCTAGCTTGTTTCTTATATTTTAATTACATAGTACAGTGTTTTTTTTATCTCAGTTTATGGTCCTTTGAGCCGGGTTATATTATTTACTCATAATTTATCGAACACAAAATTTCTAAATATCACAAGTTCAAGTCCAATGTTTTATATGAATGTATTTGTATCAAGTGATGATGACCGCTACTACATATTCCTGAAATCCCTACTACTTATCACTAAGAAAACAGTTACAGATACACACAATCCGATACAGCATATCGACCACATCATATCCATACATAGCAATGTGGAAATACGACAACATTCGCAACGCTGTGTACTGTTGGTTCCAATTGGTCAGTGATGTATGTGATCACCCTTACTTGCTGAGGCCCTATTTGCCCTTACTTGCTGAGTCACGGCAAACATATTAGATTTTTTTAACATAAAATTTATATAAATTTTATTATTTAAATTCTTTTTAAATTTTATATAAATTTGGGTCAACATCGATTATTATGAAAATCATCAGCAGGAATTTCAGTAATCTTATTTAGTGACGAAAATCGAAATTTTTAAACAATTATTGATATCGGTCTCCAACAAGATAATAAATAAAAAACGATATTAAATTTTAAGCGAAACATTCCTGGGACTGTGATCTTGGTTTAATGTTGCAAATGTTAAGACTTTTGCCCTAGGCTTAGTTTTGTAACTTCTTAAACATTATGGATTAAATTAATTTTTCAATTCTTTGTTTCCAAACAATTAATCACTGAACTGAATAAGAAATAAAAGAAAACACAAAGATAATCTGTTTACATAAAATAAAAATGACATTGAGCTTATATACAAACGCTAAAGCAGATAAGAAGCAGAGGACTACGTTAAGATTTTCATATTAAAAAAACGTAAATGCTAACATGCCTTAATAGAACCTTTACATTCAACGTTTTAAATTTTATATAAATAACCCTGAAATACATTACCAATACATCTTCATCAGACAAAAATTAGTCGACTAGCCGATATGTTTTCTGTTACCTATATTCTTACGCGTTTGTATGTAAGAAAGCGCAATGTTGAATATTTTTGTATTTTCGTTTCCTTTATTTCTTGTTCGTTTACTGATTAATTATTTTAACATCGTAAATTAGTTAGAATTATATTTAGTATCGTGTTTTGAAATCAAGAATTTAAAAGTGAAGTTTTGTTTTAATTGTGAAAGGATCACTTACTATTGGCAACAGTAAGCATTTTTTTTATTAAAAAAATTAATTTAAAATCTTTCTTTAACTACTCATAAAGATTTTGAATTTCGCACACCAAATAAGAATTAACTGGAATTTAAATGACACACTTTCAAAACTATCGATCTTTAATCAAAGTTTGCTTGTTAATTTGATGTTTAAATTTCTAGGAAAATAGATGAAGTATTGTTGAAAAAATATTCAAAGTGTCTGTCGTGCTAGTGACATTTGTAAACGTAGCAAGTCTAGCACGCGTAAGTCTTAGAAAATTATAACTACCATCAACAGCGTCTCAAGATGGACGGGTGTACGTCCCAGAAACAGTCGGGACCCAATTGCAACTAAGGACCTTCACAAAAGTTTCGACAAAAGGTGCAAATCCGTCGCTCCGTTTGGGCAAAAAAGCAGCTATCACTGGCCTCACTGGTTCAAACACTCCTCGTCATGGCTGGTATTGAAAGAAATCTTGGACCAAGTAAAACATGACATTGTACAATTTGTAAAAAAAAAATTATGGGCAAACATAACTTCCATCCAGTGCAAACATCTAGACAACATACCAACACGAGCTCTCAGCAAAACACAATGCGAATAAATACGCATCTGGAAACCCCGAGTGATGTAAATAATGTGTCACTAAATTGCATTTTTATTCCACCACTAAGCTTTTCTCATATAGGTTATGAACCCCCCATAGGATATTTATTTTATACTAAAGACTGTCTAATTCTCGGAGTTGTGGATGCTCACCAGTCATCATGATCTATGGCTCTCACATCTGCACACTGATTCACGATGCGAAAAAATTGCTGATAAAATTTACAACTCCAATTTTGAAGTCCTCAACAAACCACAACCAACAAGAGTGAAAAATAACTCGTACTGTTCTTCAGACGTCTCCCTTGCCAGCACATCACTAATGTCAATTGAAGCATGGAGAATAGAAATTGCATTGGGATCAGATAAATGTGTTTTAAGTCGTTCCATAAACCAAATAAAATTCGAGTAGAATTAATTTTAATAAAAGAGACTGGGTTTTACAGCTTTTACTGAAATTTACTAATTTATATTACTTGACGCCTTCTCTGGGGAAAAAAACTTCAGAGATGTTTTTATAATAAAGCTAGAGCTCACTACATCTCGGTTGGTAGAATTCGAAAGATCAAATCTAACTTTCCACAGGAAGCGTGTGTCGGAGACAAAAAAGATGTCATCCGCAAGGCAGATCCAGGATAAGAGAATTAGCATAAAAGAAACAAATGGAGATAACTAGTGAGTAAATCAAACTTTAGCACAAGTAAAAGTCTTTGGTAGATCATTAAGGGCATAACTCATCATCGGCAAACTCAAAATAATTGCATGATCTCCTTCGATAATATCTCAACCGAAAACCACAGGAAATAAGCAAAAAAAAACAAACAGAAAGAAACCAAATCAGTTTTATGACATCTGAATAAACTTAATATGGACAACCTAGAAAAGAAGTTGAGAATGCAATAAGAAAAAGCTATCAAAAGCTATAGGACCGGACGGCATCTGAGCTATCATACTCAAACATATTGAACCCAAGGGATTGAAATACTTCACTACTACACTCAATACATCTCTGAATACTCTTCAGATACCAGATATCAGGAAAACGGCCAGAATCAGCCCCATTTTAATCCTTTCCATCCTTTCATCGGTCGCAAAACTGATTGAAGCACTTCTGATCCCTCAACTGACTAGATCTTGCAACTTGGCGCCACACCAACATGGTTTCCGGAGAGTACATTATACAACCACCGCGCTTTACCAGAATGAAAAGCGCTGGTTGTGCAAATACCTTATAGGTTACCAAACATGCGTTGAGTTCTGTAATTGCCAGTCCAAGATGTAAGTGCTAAAACAAGGAGTTCTCTCACCTTCATTATTCAATCCCTACCTAAGCAGCTTATCTGCACCACCAGGAGAAATAACCATCACGTCATGTACAGACGACTGCACGGTGCTTTCAATAGGAAACAACCTTTTCACCACATGGACAATGGAGGTAAATAACACTCTAAGCATAACAACAAACACATTCCTACTGAAAAAAACCGATACTATTTCGGATAACATTCGAACCACTGCTTAAATTCAATGTTCATGCACAACAAGTGAATTCTAGATTAAAAAACAGGAACAGTGCATTGAAAGCACTAGCGGGTAGTTTATCGAGCAAGGATAAAAAAATGCAATGATTACAACATATAAAACAATAGACTGATCTATAATAAACCAAGTTGCTGACACTCACTGGAAGAAGTGTTATGCTAACAATTTGGTACTGCTTAACATGTATCGTTTGCAGATTCTAATTCAGAACAATTTGGTTCTGTGTAGGGTGTATTGACTGGAAATTTAAGGCTTGACAGTTCAAACAACTAAACCGGTTGCGCTAACAGCAATGATTAGATTCTCGTTAATTCATTCTCTAATTTCCATCCTTGAACTAACAACCTACATGTTGTGCATTGAAGTAATTTAACATTTAACAGATCACCATACAAAGAACATATCGATCGCTCCTTCAAACATATGATTTTCTGAATTCATTATTGATATGTATTCATCATCCATACCTAGATAATATTATGGGAAAACATACCAGTTTTGATATATTTACCAAAAAAAGAGATGCGAACATGAAAACTGAAAACTCTAAATATCAACAATAATCATCGGCACACCTGACTTTTTTTTGTTGTAACATCAAGGTTATAATAATTTTTGTTATATATATTTGCACTCTATTTGCAATGTTTAAATAAGAAAAAAATGTAACAAAAGTTTTGCTACGTTTAAGTTTCTCTTCTTTCATTTTTATTATAATGAAACGAGATATTATAAATAGAAATGAAATATTTCAATACATGAACGTATCCAGTTCTTTTTGCTGGCATTTTTAAATAATGAAAAGGGTGTTCATAAATTCTGTGCGCGTTTTACATGTTAAACAAACCAACAAGAAGTTGTTTGTATGGCTGGATGGAGTAACCTGTAGATTATTAATATAATTGTATTGGTATATCAAATGAAAGAAATGTATTGTAATCAACATGTTCTCTTTCGTTTAATTTTAGGAAAAATGCTGTTTATGGTTACATTTTTCAAAAATAAAATCAGTCTGCGTTTAATATTATAATAATAATAATAATAACTAGGAGGGCCCGGCGTGCTTAGCTACGCTTATAAATAAAGTTTTTGTGTAGACATTTTGTTGACGTAGAAGCAATGATTTCAAAAAGTGGTAATGAGAAATGCTAGCATATAATTTTTAATTTTTCTTTTTAAATATATGAATGAAAAATAATCAGAACTCTGCTGGTTAGTTCGGATATATGAAAAATTAGCGATCAAATAAGTTAGAGATCAAATAAACTCACTTGAAAACTTATTTGATCGCTAATTTTTCATATACGAACTGATCAGCTAGAGTTCTGATTATTTTTCATTCATATATTTAAAAAGAAAAATTAAAAATTATATGCTAGCATTTCTCATTACCACTTTTTGAAATCATTGCTTCTACGTCAACAAAATGTCTACACAAAAACTTTATTTATAAGCGTAGCGAAGCACGCCGGGCCCTCCTAGTAATAAAAATTCTAACAATCTCTCAAACTATCATACCAAACACACACATTACAAAATTGTCGAAAAAAACAAAGAAAAATAACGTCTATACTCTACCAAATCATTGCATAAACTGAAAAAACATATAAAATACTATAAACAAAGAAAGACTTGGACGATCCCATTTGATTTGATTTGAGGGGAGGCAGTTGAATTCAAAAATACATTATAATTCGTCTATAACTTTTTTATTTATCATCCGAAAAATCCCAAAAATCTCTCAGATCTAGGTTACACTAATATCAGTTAGCAGTGCAAATTTGGAATGAGTGAAAATTCGAATAAAAAAGCCTTAGACTGTACAAAGTACAAAGTTAGCGTATTAATATATAAGATAATATTATCTTTTTAAGATTAGTCCGCGTTTAATTTTAAATCAAAGTTAATTGATATTCTTTAACGTTCGTGATTTAATATTTTTTACAAATAATCTCATTTCGGTCGTAATGTTAAAATGAAAATTTATTTTGAAAGGCGGTTTTTTTTTTGATTTTTAATAAAAAAAATTATATACATACATAAAAGAAAAATTCAGTTTATGATCTCCAATAGATCTGAACAAATTTTCAAAGAAAAAAAAAACCAATCGGACGTTTATTTGATTGAGTTTATCTGGTGTTGTAAAATAAATTTGAGTTTTTGTGAATTTTCCATGAAAGATAACGGTTGGACTTTCAAACGCTTAGTTAGTCAAATTAAAGATTTTTGTTCTGTTTTGAATTTTGTTCATACTTTTTTGTGCTGTTTTATTAGTGAACTAATTAATTTTCGGTATTGAGTCATAACCGGTTCTTATGCAAACTAAATATTAATTAAGTAAATCACCTTGTAGTGATAGCGAGGGAAAGAAATTGTGTAGTGTATTAAAGTTTCTTTCTTTCACCACATAAGAATATATATATATACAATATACATGTTAAAAACAAAAAGTGTATTTGTAAATATGATTAAAAAAAAAAAAATATAACAGTTAAAGAAAAAATATAAAAATATTATTGAAACCAAAATAAAAATTAATGTTTTTGATTCTGAAAAGAAAAAAATTACCTTTATGTTGTGATTGTTAGATAAAGTTACTTTTTGGCTAGAACAAAGAATCAACGGTTAACAAGTAAGGCAATATAGATATGGAGAAATATCTTAATGTAAAAATCTAGACAATTGTAAGTTATTTTTATTCTAATTTTGAGACTCAAATTAATATTATTCGTGTGCTCATCGCATATAAAAGAGGCAGGAAATTAAAACGATTTATGCCCCATGATGGACGTTTACACTGTGGAGGTTATTCAAGCCTGTTAATATAACCAAGGAACAACATAAATAAATATAAATCTTCAATCAACAACATCAATAAAATTTTATTAATTCTTGTTTAATCTGTTATTTTTGTTTCACATCAATGATATTTTTTTTCTCACATTTGGAATTGTTCCTTTATTATTTTTTGCAATATTATGATACCTTGAAGGTTATACCATATTTGAGATTTCTTTTTGGACGAAGGCCATACCGATTTTTATTCTCATCCTGGCTTATAAACGGAATAAACACGTTTATAATAGAGGTTACAAACAACACATAACGCACCTCTTCGAATTGCAACCGTCTGATGGCACCCCAAGATTATTTGCACGAGGAACGTAACATGTTGCCGGTTCGTGAACATAATAAAATGCTAACCAAACAATATCTATTAAACTGTCAAAAAGAGTAACATTCTTGTAATCACACCTTAACAATAATTAAGCCACCTAGAGACATAAGGAAGACAGAATAATTTTTACATGATGTCAGGGACAACCAAGTAAGAGGTACTATCGATATCGATATGGTTAGATACAGAACAGGGTTAAAACACTCCACACTAAAGCTGAGTGAAACATCTATAAGTAATATTTTTGCGGCACAATTTTAAAATATTTGCTCCATCAAAAGTGTGGCAATATGTATATCGTAGGAAAGGTCTTAAGTAGTAAATGTGCCGAAAAATAGTTTTTTTTTAATTTTGAAATATTTTTCAAAAACAATGCCAAAAATGTGATAGTTTTGTTTTTTGAGTTTTTGTTCGGTTATTTTGTTTTTTTTTCTAAGAGTTATTTGTTTCATAATTCAAAATCAATTAAATCAAAAAATCAAGCTCTGAAATAATGTGTTGTAGCTATTTTGTTGGAGGCCTTTATACAATTTCTATTTACAATGGCCGAGTTTCAGCCACTGGGCGATTCCTAGTTATAAGGAATTACGCCCCAATCGGGTTCTAAAAGTTGCTGCCGAAGAGGTCCAACTACCCCGTAGCACTAAATCCGTCCTAGCTCAACTAAGATCCGGTTGAGCCTCGCATCTTAAAGAACTACACTCGCAGAGTTGATCCCGAAATTATTGAAAAGTGTTCCGCATGTGAAAACACGCCACACGACGTATAGACAGGCCACTTATTCAAATGTTATGAAAATTCAACCAACACTCTAACGTCACTACAACAACCATCAATAGATTCTTCCCAATTATCTATGTACAAAAAATTTATTGCTAGTATTTTTCAAGTGAAACTCAACTAGGAAAGACTCCGTTTTTCTACAAAGCATCATCGGCACAAAAAACACAGATTGAACTGTACATTTAAATAAATTGTTTCTTTTAATTATCTGTAGGTAATTTCATTAATGATTTAAAATAAAGTTTTGAATAAAATCTATGCCTCGGTGAAAAAGACAATAATTTTAGACATTTTAGTACGTTTGCGATAGTTATTAAAACAAAGTACTAATGAATTTTCAAAAACAAGTGTGATATCCCTTAAAGTTTAAACTGCCGGTCCTTCGAGCCGGATCAGGAAAGTGACTGAAGTTATATATACCACATGGTACTTACATCTATATCAACGACCTTGCAGTTCAGATATGCAGTTCAGATATACTTTCCAGATATTTAAAGAAGTCATATTAACTACAAACTGCTGCAACCGACATGCAACAAGAGACGCAGTACATTATTTTTGTGGTATAGGTATGTATATCAATTTAATTTTACCATCTTTGAAGTTGGCCTTGAATTCGCTGAGGTCACAATTGCCAGCCAAAATAAGGGTTAAATAAATTATAATATACACACAGTCCTTTCTAGATAGCTAGAAACTCCAAGATGGATGGATGAATCAGGATGTAAATAGAGATTTGAACACATTTCTCCATCGATAACACTCTGATTACGACATTCACTTGTATTTAGGTGATCGATGATCACTGTAACAATCGAACGACGAGAATTGTAACAATCGACTGTAACGAGATTTAATTAGTGGCGAAGCTATGAAGAAATAATAAAACTTTCAATTCATTCTGCCCATGAACCCATCAATAATAGCTCAAAAGTTGTCCAATTTTCGTTTTTTATTTTCAAATATCAACAACATAATTTGGCAAAATTAATATATAATATTTAACTTACTTTAATTTATATATTATTTTTTAAATAATGTTGCAACCAATATCTTGTTATCCTTCGACGAATATTCCAAATAATCGATTCGATACCAAAAAGTTTGCCACAAACAAGAAACTATGTATGTAATTTATTATTACAAAATTCACTAACAACAATTTTCCTTGCGATCGTGTAAAATTAAAGCAAAAACCGGTATAACTATAATTTACTCTATGTAATTATTGTGCTCATCTCACATAAGAAAAAAATATTTAACAAAAATAACGATCACTACACTTTAATTTTTTTTTTATTTCTCGCTAATAAACAAAAAAAAAATCAAATTATGGCAAAAATAACCCAAATAAATTAAGCTAATTTTTTTTAGTACAAAACACAAATTATTATATAAAATCTTATTAAATCACGTCACGGTAGTTTTTTTTTAACACAAATATTTAAAAAACTTAATTATTTAAATCTTACTAATTCACTCGCGATCGCGATTTTTTTTTATTTTCATGAAAATCAAATAATATTTTGTAAACGATAATTAAATCAAGTTTATCAACTTTTTATTATTGTTATTACAAATGCTTTTATTAATTTGAATTGACTTATTGTATTTGATCGTTACAGTGATCATCGATCACCAAAATACAAATGAATGTCGTAATCAAAGTGTTATCGATGGATACATTTACGAGATTAGATGATAATCGAATTTTGTAATGGATTATTATTTATTTGTTAACATTAACGTTGTGTAATTAACGATCGTTATTAAATTAAAATTGACTTAACCGAACCACAGCTAAAGTGAGACTAAACAAGTTTTTTGTGTTTTTAGTTTATTTTAATTTTTTTATTATTTTAATTTTCATTGATCGCGTATTTAATTTTTTATATGTTAAAAGTTAACTTATTTATGTATTTTGCTCAGATTTGAGTAGAATTTGTATGCATAGTTTGGCTTTTTTTTCTGTGATTTAATAAATAAGATTTTGAGTGAATTTTATTGATTTTAATTGATATGTTTAGTTGTTTTAATAAATGTCTAGACGATTTTCTTTGAACACATTTCTCAATCATATTTCAAGTTCTAGGTGAGATTAAATTCATTTCGCTTACTCACTTTACCTCGTTGTTTCTAAGACATTTGATTGCGTGATGCAAATTCACTTATAAAGACGAATAGAAGATTTATGCTGGGTCCATCAACGTTTGTATGGCACGGACCAACTCACTCATGCACTGAGAAGTACCATCTCCTCTTACTCTTGCATCGTATATCAATGATAAAACCTAGACTACGAACTTTGACTGAGTCGATCACTTCGACTCCGACGGAATTAGGATCTTGAAATCTAAAGAAAATTTAGTCAATTCCAGGAATGTGAGACATTTTTCGATGGGGGGCACATCAAAACTCGATTTTGTGATTTCATCTTCATCACCAAAATCCAACGCTTTAGACTAAGCATAATCTGGGGCTAAGCCTATGCCGAAATGGCTATCTTCATAATCCCAATCACTTTTCTCGAAACTGTGATGTTCACTATTTTTTAAGGCCATCTCTTTTCTGGTCTGTTTCTTTTCTTATATAATGCATTGTTGTAGACTTTTATGAACTGTCTGATTTTCATCACCAAGAGATAAGATATTTACTTTATAGAGGAATCAACTCTTTCCACGACAGAACTCAGTTTCTCAAGATGGCCGGGTCTACGCCCCAGAAACAGTCGAAAGAAATTTCGACCAAGGACCGTCACAACAATTTCGAAAAAAAGTGCAATATCCGCCATTTCGTTTTTTGGTTAAAGAAACAGCTTCGGCATTGAAACAAATCCAGGATCAACAGTAAAAATATGGCACTGTGCTGTATGTAAACAAATTCTAACTGCTAACACAACATCCAGTGCAACCGCAGTAAAGAATGGTGTCACCTTAAAAATTGCTCAGGCCTATATACACACAAGCAATGGAGCACAAATTTTATAGCACCCTGCTGCCAATTATCTATCTAAAATACATTGCGTATGAACACACATCCTAATACTCCAAGTGATGTGAAAGTGATGCAACTTAACTGTAATGGTCTAACATATACAAGTTAGACGATATAATAAACTTTATGTGCAATAATGATATTCTGGTCACGGTTCTCCAAGTAATTTGGTTTCTTAAGTAAGTCAAAAATTAATTAAAAATAAGTCAAAAATTAGTGATTATAAAATTATAAGACTGGATAGAGACAAGGACAAAGGTGGTGGCCTTACCTTTATACATACAACTACCCTACCAGCAGTAAATGATACATATTGAGAACAATTAAGCATTATAAAAAAGTCCGGTAAAACAGAGTTCAATACCCCGACTAGCATTTTTTCAGACATGCCCTATTATGATCCGGGCGGGATCAGGGTGTAGTAAGGTAAGTCCTAATAGGGCATTTGCATCCGGCCCCTATCAGAAATCATAACTGATGTCCCTAATAGAGCACAACCTATTTGTCCTGATCCGGATCGGACTGCGATGACCTATCTCATCCCTAGTAGTAAATATCGAACCACGGCCCGATCAGAATCATATATGATTTTCCAATTAAGGTATGCCATATTTGTCCTGATCTGAGTCCTATTTTATTTAAATAATTTTCATTTTTCTTAAAATTCACTAGAGCATTATCCATTTTTTATATACATATAGTATACTGTACAGGGGACGGGACACAGATACCGCCTACAGAAGTACAGGGGCTGGTAGATTGGTGCGACAAGAAGAAGTGCCTCTTATCATCGGTTGTGATGCAAATGCTAACAACGAGACATGGGGAAGTACGGATACAAACCAGAGAGGTGAGTTTCTGTTAGAATTTTTAATAAAAGAAAACTTTAGCCTGTTTAACGTCGGGA
Organism: Diogma glabrata; assembly: GCA_963693315.1. Classification (NCBI taxonomy): domain Eukaryota; kingdom Metazoa; phylum Arthropoda; class Insecta; order Diptera; family Cylindrotomidae; genus Diogma; species Diogma glabrata. The sequence goes on from CAVNZG010001848.1 coordinate 22,382, forward strand.
ACACACCCACCTTTGTCACAAGGACAAAACAGGAAGTGTTAGATTTAACAATAGGAAGTATCGAAGTAGATCAGTTCATAAAGAACTGGAGAGTATCAAATGAACCCTATCGGATCGGATCATAGAATTATTCTGTTTGAACTGGATAGTACGAAAGAGGAATCACCCCCATTTCGGAACCCCAGGAACACAAGGTGAGATCAATTTGAGGAGAACCTTAAAGAAAATCTACAGCTAGTAACTGTTAGAGGGACAGTAAAACACTACACCGCGCTGGAACAAGCTGTAGCGGAGGTAAATCTGGCAATCAGTAAGGCGTTTGAAGCCAGCTCCCCAATTATTAGGTAAAAGAATAGAGCGAAGCGCTTTGGTGGAGCAAGGAGCTGTTAAAATTAAGAACAGAAGTACAGAGACTTTTTAATAGAGTAAAGCAATCCAGAAACTGGGAAGAGTCTACCAGGGTGCTTACCACCTACAATAAGGAAATCAGGAGGACAAAGAGGGGCAGTTTCAGATCCTTTTGTGATAATATCTCGACAGCGTCCGTAGCGGCTAGGCTGCATAAGACTTTGGCGAAGGACGGTGTCGAGATTAAAACTTCGTGGAGAAGGCCGGATGGTACGCATACGGCGGATGAGCAGCAGAGAGCTGCTCTTCCTCTAGAAACACACTTTCCGGGAGGCATAAGCGCGTGAACAGAAGACACGGGTAAGCAGAAAACTAAAAGACCAAGCCCAGAGGACTGGAGGGTGGCTGTCTCACTTTTTACGGAGGAGCATATTAAGTGGGCCATAGGCACTTTCCAGCCATACAAATCACCAGGAGTGGACGGTATAGTCCCAGCTCTCCTGCAGAGGGGGCAGAAGTGGCTGTTACCGCACCTCCTGGGCATATTCAGGAGCAGTCTGGCGCTTGGGCATATGCCAAAACCATGGAGAACGGCGAAAGTGATATTTATTCCGAAAGTAGGTAAGAAAGATGTCGCTCTGCCAAAGTCTCATAGACCCATTAGTTTAACATCTTTCATGTTAAAAAACGATGGAAAAGGTGATCGACAACTACACACGAACCAAAACCTTATCGAGATCGCTTTTGCAAGATAGTCAACACGCATACAGAACGGGCAGATCAATAAAAGCCGCGCTGTTGACGTTGACGAAAGAATTAGGAGAGGCGGTGAACAACAAAGAAGCTGCTATCTGTGCCTTCCTGGACATTGAAGGAGCATTTGATAACACCTCACATGGAGCGGTCAGGAAGGCTCTAATTGAGAAAAAGGTTGACAACACCACTTCAACCGCATGGAGGGTTTAGTTTTTATTGTTTTGAAAATATTTTTTATTTTTGATTTACGGGTGTGACAACCACGCGTACTCCAGTCCCTGCTATTGACATACGAGTTGACGTGAGATATCACACACCACTGGCAATAGCAGTGAGATATCATCAGCCAAGGTGACATCTTAGGGGTGGTGACGGATGAACTGTATTCAGTCAACGGTAGCACCCTCAATCTTGTAAATAATCTGTTAAATAATCCTTGATGATGAGACGCTATTGCTTCCTTGAAGAAACGAGCCTTCATATAATTATGTGTGCGCGTCACAGGATCAAGGAATATGCAACCGGCTGGATTATTGGCAACTACATTTTTGTTTTGTTTCAGCAAATTTTTGTAACAATTTGCTATTTACTTTTTAATTTACTTTTATTTTCTCTATTCTATCATAAAATATTGGCCTGTCATATTTTGTCAGTGATAGGATTTTTTGTTTAGTTATCCATTCTTTAACTAAGAATATAAAAAAAAAACAAAAAAAGAAAGATTTACGTCCATCAACACCTTTGAACGTATGTTGTTGTGGGACCTTGGTCTGAAAAGGTTTTTATGTGTTATTGTGACACATATTGTAATTCCTCCTACACAACACATTTTATTAAAAAAAAATATATACTAGATGTGTGAGATGCTGAGAACTAGAGTAGCAGAAACCAAGGCTGGGGATTGCAAAATCATCCTTGGCATCACTAGGGGCAGTTCGCAAGGGGGGTCTTATCACCCCTCATGTGGAGTCTAGTGGTGGATGAAATCCTAACTATATTAAGTAACCAGGGCATTAAATGTCTTGGGTACACGGATGACATTGTCATCATCGCCAGAGCTAAGTTCGAAGAAACACTTTGTGATAAAGTACATTGGGGACTGAATCTGGTAGATACCCGACTGGAAATTAGTTCAGGGAACCCGGATTATGATCAGATCCGGATCAGATTTTCCGTAATACGGCCATCTGATCATTTCCTGATCAGCGTACAGTACCGTTTCCCTTGATCCGGTTATCTGATCAGTTCCTGATCAGCGTACAGTACCGTTTCCCTTGATCCGGCTATCTGATCAGCGTGCAGTACTTTATCCGTTGATCCGGCTATCTGATCAGTTACTGATCAGCGTGCAGTACTTTATCCGTTGATCCAGTCATACGATCAGTTTCTGATCGAAAAAACTCATCTTATCCGATGTCCTGAACTGGATAATAATACAAAATTTAGTTTTTTACCTGATCCATTCTGTATATAATATATTGCTCATTAAACAATAAATTCGTTATTAATGGTATAACTGAATTATTATTTTGATTATATTATCGACGTCATAATAGTACATTTACCCGAGCAGAAATTAGTTAGGGAAAACCTGAATACAGTCAGGTCGTGATCAGGGCCTGGTCAGTCCTACAAGGGCAATCCCTATTAGGGCAAGCTGATGTGGGCCTGTTCAGGGCCTGATTTAGAATACCCTTTTAGGGTTAACCTTATTTGAATACATCCGGCCCGGATCAGGTTTCTCGTATTTGACCCCAAGCTGAAATTTCAATTGGTTAAAATTCACTAGAGTATTATCCATTTTAGAAATATATAGTTAAAATCGTTTCATGCATATTTTAGTTATAGCTTCTCGGCTGAAAGACTATAATAATAGTCATTAAGGTGGTATGTATGTTTTAATTTTTTCCATTGTAATTTTTTTATTTTAATTTGATTAATTTATGTATATAATATATAAATATATATCAGGGTCTGGTCCGGATATCCCAATCAGGGCCTGATCCGATTATCCCAATCAGGGTCTGATCCGGTAATCCCAATCAGGACCTGATAGGGCAAAAGCGTTACACGCATGATCAGGGCCCAATCAGGCTGTCCTACCAATGCCTGATCCAGGTTAGGGCAAACTTGATCAGGGCCTTACTTGAGCCCTGACAAATTTCTGCTCGGGTACTTAACTTAAAATATTTTTGTGCAAAAAATTTTCTCATTCTTCACGAATTTTTAATAACTTTTTAAAAAGTTAATTATAATATACTTAACTGTAATAATCAACTGTAGACTGAATCTATTTAATTGTTTAATATTTTGTACTTATAAGTACAAATTCATTGTAGAATCGAAAACAGCATTGTCAAACTTACAGTTGTGAGGGATCTTGCTTATTAACCTTAAAGCATATAATTTAAATTTTTATCTTGCATCTCCTCTTTACTCAAGAATTTCCAGATGTTTTTTGTTAGCAGTAATTGGTGAAATACTTATTATGTTGCTCAAAAATTATTCTATTTGAAATATGACAAGTGATCTAAAGCAGGTATGGGTGAAGTTAGTTTTCGAATCCAAACTTGGATCCATACCTTTATAAGAGCCTATGTGACAAAGAGTTTTATGATACCATTGGAAAAATCATCAATAATGCCAAAACTTGGACTAAATAAAATAAAAATAAGAAATAATTAACAAAATTGCTGCTAAATTTATAAGCATTTGAAGTGTACTTGAAATTATGAACAAAATTAAGGAAAAATGGTAACATTTTTTTCATTTATTTAATGTCAAATTAATATTTAAGAACAAAATTAATTCTAAACGTTTGAACGGATCTGGTATGGATCTCTTGACCAGACCGGACATGAAACTGTTGAATGGATCCGGCATGGATCTTTAAGATAGATCCGGAATAGATCTTTGAAATGGATCCGGAATGGATCTTTGAAATGGATCCGGAATGGATCTTTGAAATGGATCCGGCATGGATCATTTAAACGGATCCTGTACGGATCCTGTACGGCGTGACGATTTTTCATCATGTCTTTGTCATCATCATGTCACACGCACTCTCTAGATCTCGATAAGATTTATAAGTATTTTTATCTGGTGAGTAAACGATTATTTGGCAAAAGATGGGTATCTTTGGAATCGACGTGTACTCAGGCAAAGGGTCTGGACGATAACGCCTTCCACGGCAATGAATATTCAACTTAATATTATTAATCTGTGTGCATATAACAAATTTGCATATTATGTTAGATAGACGTGCCACTTTTGAATTCATACATTTGTTGACATTCGAATGGCGCCCATCACAACTTTTACCTTACATAGCTCAGTGCACCGAATCCAGGTCCGTAAATTGTTTTATGCTTTCGGCGATTTCTTTTTTTTTAAAAGACTTACACCAATATTAGGGTTTACACTTTTCTAAAATTAGAACTTTGTTGTTAACGCTAACGCTATTAAATTTTTTCTATTTAGATTTCGACAAAACTACTTACGGACTACGGTCGATTCGAATTTCTATTTTGATATAACTGTAAGATTGCTTGATATCTGTTTGGGCATTTTCCCGATCTAGAGATAGCTTCAGGGTGTGGAATGTCTCCACGATTTGTGACGGTGAATAAACGAGACTTTAATCTTCTCTTTTTTTATTCTAGTAGAAAGATTTGAGCTGTCCAAACACATATACATATATATTTCGAAACAAGATTAAAATAATGGGCAAGATATATTATTGAGTTAAACCAGAATCGACTTCAAAAAATTTTAATATCACGATATCGACTAATATACAGTATTGAAATACATTTGGGGGTAAAGTTAAAGAACTGGTCTTAACTGGTCCTAGTCTGTTCTTATGTATTTTGAAGACCTACTTGTACCTTCCCATCTTCGTTTTGAAAAGCGAATGTTTTTCGAGTTTAAAGTTTTAACCTGTTGAAAATAGCTACGTGACAGCTGTGTCTTGATGAAGCTTTCAATTTCTTAACCACCCTCCATGACATTTAATGTAGCAATCTATCTCGTACTGGATAGTGCCAAGAAACAACGACTATTCTATTTATGGTTTATGAAAGTGGCTTTGATCGTTAGATTATTCTCTTAATAGTCCTAAACAACAAAAAACAAAACTTAGATTTATATTTAGTTTTTATACTTTTTGTTAGAAGTTATTTCTAATGGAGGTCAAGTTTATTAGTGGATTTAGTCTTTTGAATAATTTTAAATTTATGAAAGTTTCAATGCGACCATGGTACATTTATCAAAAATCCTTTTCAATCAACTAATATTTGACTAGAGTACGAATCCAGGCTGAACAAATGGAGAGGAATTTCCAAACCATTCCAAACCATTATAGAACAATAAAAAATTACTTTTATGCCCTGAAGATCTATTCTGAAAGAGGATCTATTTTGAATTTGTTAAACGACAGCTTACCAAAAGAAATGTTGAGTTTGATATGATGCCACACACCTCTAAAAGTGGCGTGATATACAAATGAAAATTATATTCGAAAACATTTTCAATATGGATATGAAATAATTATCTAAAAATCTTGAAACAACTAAAATGCAATTATCATGCAATATCTTCCTTTAATTATTTATTAGCGTGTCTAAAACATTCAGTGATGTAACACTTTTTACCTGTAATTTTTTCTATTGTATTCTCACAATCGTGATTTTGAACAACATTCAAGGTTAAAAGCAAATAATTATATAAGCAAATATTACGATGGTAATTGTACATATTATTGTGATAATCACAAAGGGTGGTAATAAACGAACTAACGGTTTTGATTTTTTATAACTACATATTTTATTTTAGCTACAACTTTTATATGCGTACTTCGAACTTTTTAGTAGTCCTAATTGTATTCCATTTGAAATTTTCTGTCTTCTTATAGAATACTGATAAGAATCAAATAAAAAGGTTATAAGGATTGAAAACCACAGCGTTTACATTGTCCCAACATATAACTAATATTAGATTATTACTACTTAGAAACTATTCACAAATTACTAATTTTACCTGTTTTGAAGCCCCTCCCTCCCTATCGTATCAAATTGCAGAAAAAATTTTGTTCCCCAGTAACAAATTAGCAATCACTTTCTGCCTTGGGCGGAGAGGGCTTGAGAACAACCTTTTAATAGAAATTTATGCCAAACACTCTCCAAGAAAAACGTCAACTAGATTTTTATTGAGCCTAATATTATTTAAACATTTTTATTTTAACCATTTGCACCTATATGTAGTTAGTTACATCCAGCGGTTTTGATAAGGCCAAGAAACATTGTCTGAGTTTATTTGAAAACAATGAAGCCCACTTTTGGATGAAATAGAACTGCTTCGTGTACTTTCTTATTTTTCCTACAGCGTTCAGAATTGATATTAAAACTTTTTTGAGTAATCTGCCAATATTTTTGAGGTACCGCCAATGGTGGTCTTATTAGAATTTATGTGATGTTTTGAAACTTTGGACCATCCTATTAATGAGTTATTAGATTACAGGTAAGCCTAGGTAAACCCATTCAACAAGAAAATGATTCGTTTGTGCTGGTATTTCCTTCTTTACCAGAAATTAGTCCGTCTTTTGACTGAAAGAATTTATAACGGACAGTCTTAAGCGTAAGTGATCATTGACTCGACGTATTTAGCTCTTAGTCCAGATACTCCTGCTCCTCTACTAGACAACGTTTTTGGTGATTTCATAGTGATTTCATTCTTTCTGCACCACCTCGGAGTGTTTTTCTTGTTCATGCTGAACCCACTTACTTTTCGTACTGTGGTACCTCCAGTCAAAAATTCTCCATAGATTTATAGAAGATTACTATCTAGGGTATTTCACAGATATATCATCACATGTGCACCTATCTCTCGAACACAGTATCTCTTCAAACTTATTTCTATCTATAATGACGATTTCATTCGACTCCCATAGGCATTTGATGTCTTGGTTACATACTGATAAATATACGGCATCGAATAATATATAGGTTAATTTTGTTATTATCGGGTTGAGGTAAGACTATTTAAGATTTATGAATTTTACACACCTGTTTTGATGTAGTACTAAGTTAGTTTTCTCTCTAAGCATTCCCGACCACTTCGTTTGAGTTGTTATTAAATAGTTTTGAAACAGACAATAAAGCGTTGTTTACAGCCTGTCCTAATTCTTCCGTTACTGGAACGGGTGATTTCCGTGGAACTTCCTTGTCATGTACGTGTAGGGATCTATCTTCCAGTAGCTTTTTCGGTACTTTAAAATGAATGGTGTAAAAAATTGATTTGTCTCTTATTTTTTCTTTATTATTTTGCTACGTGGTTCTCCAATACGCCGAACTTCCAGGTCTCTATACACCTTATGCTTCTTTACCTGAAGGCATTCTACCGTCTATATTAGATTAAGTGGTGGTATATTATCTCTAAACATATATTGGTAGTCTGCCGGGCAGTCCCCTGGATATTAAAAAAATAGACTGGTCGTTAAAAACTAAATTTTCTCATGCGCCCCCTAAAAAAATTCTTTTTGATGGAAAATACACGAGGGCATATTTTTTTTAAATAAAAAGAACACGTGCCGCAAAATTATCGAAGTTGATTTTTTGATAAAATCGTATATTTTTTAAATATCTCATGAAATATGCAGGTTTAGAAAAATCATAATAAACATCTTTGTAGAAAATTTAGTTCTCTACAAAAAGGGTCTCCTTAAATGCAGATTTAAAAAAAAATGATATTAAAACATTTTTGTGGGCAATTTTTGCCTAAAAACGTATATTTCTGATGATCTTTTGAAAAAAACTCGAAATTCTTCGTAACTCGTAAAAACAAATATGACGAAAAAGTACTAATTTTGTTTTTTCTTTTCACGATTATATATTTATTCCATCGCAGAAGAAGAAAATTAGTACTTTTTCATGACAACTAATAAAAAACATAAATAATAAGATATATGTTTTTTATTAGTTACGAAAACTTATAAGTTTTTTTCAAAATGTACGTTTTTAGGCAAAAATTGCATACAAAAATATTTATATTGTAACGACTCTTCGTTGGTTCTTTTAGATTATTGAACAAATATGACAGTAAAAGACAGATCTTTAGTTAACAGAATCTCAAACTTTATTTGTCAACAAATTACAGCAGCTTCCGTTTTTCCTTACAATAAATTCCAGGGTCTCCAATTTATGTACCATAAATTTCACCGCTTTTCCGCATTTTGAATCAATAATATTCGGAATCGTAAAATCTGTATTTACTATTCCACTAAGTTCAGATTCTTTCACTATTAGTACCCAGGCTCAAGTACCACCGATTATTCCTTAAACTTGCGAATATTTATAAACACTTTTAATTGCAAAAGTAAAACTGACCATCTGATATTTTTGTTTGCTTATTTATATCGAAAAATAAATAAATCGAAACTTCTATAATCCACTAGAAATCAATACTACGTAGTCTGTACATCTTGAATAGGCCACACCTGTTTTCATTCATAGTTGCATTTGTATTAGCGAACTCAAATTTAATTTATGCAAAATGTATTAGGTAACTCCTTTTAATTCATTAATGTAAACGTTTGTATAACAAATTTAATTTACATTAATTTATGCAATACAATTTGCAATACAAGTAAAATATTGAAAAAGGAGTTAACTTTTAATTCATGTATGAGTAAATAAAATTAACCCATTCTGGACGAAGTTTATTACAATATGATTTTTTTTTTAAATCTGCATATTTCATGAGATAGTTAATTTAAAAAATCAATTTCGGTGATTTTGCGGCACGTGTTCTTTTTATTTAAAAAAAAATATCCTTGTGTTTTTTTCACTAAAGAGAATTTTTAGGAGGAGCCTGAGAAAAATTAATTAACGGTAACGTTAACGACCAGTCCAGACTGTGTAATAATCCAGGGGACTGGCAGACGACTACCAGTAAATGTTTACAGTTAATATACCACATACCGGTCAGCCATATGTATAATCTTTATAGTCGAACATTTAATTTTTAACGACCAGTCTATTACACACATAACCTCCACATAAGTACAACTCCCCAGCAGTTATCTCTTATAAGTGTTACACTCGCACTTCAGTTTTTCTATGTGTAGATGGTAAGAATACTTTTATGTATGTTCGTTCCAGATATCCTTCTTTATACTCAATCAAATAGCCTTCGTATTTCTAATATTTAAATACAACAGCTGGCATCAGTGCGGTTGAATTTTTAACTGTTCCATTTACTGTTTTTCATTGTAGATCTTCATCACCAGTTGTAAAACAATATAGGTATTTCTATGGCTGCAAACAGTAGATTTTTCTCGCGCGCGGTTGTTGCCGTAACAGAAAACCGCCTCTAGGAAACCGCTGTTTTGAGGTTTTATTAAACGTTTAGTTGTGACACTCAAAAGTTCTTTCTTGTCTCGGTGGTTACAATTGTAGACGTATATTTCTATATTGTAAACGCTTGGGTTGTTTTTCGTTTGTGATCTGTCGCCGAGTTTTTCCCACGCTTCGTTATGCGCGTTTGGGTCACGACAGGAATCTACCAGCTCAAGTGCCTTCAAGTGCATATGTCATTTGAGAACTCCGTTTTCAAATTAGGACAAAGACTCTACTTGCGGTGGATATCCTTTAATGATTGTCAAGTTTTTGATTCATCCTCATCAAAAAATCATGATCTAGGTTATTTTATACTTTTAACTTTTATCGTTTTAGCATAACAAAATTTCTAACCTCCTGCTGTACATCCGCAAATGCAGGTTTGTTGCATTGAGACCTAGAAATTTTTAGGGGTGGCAAAATCTGAAGGTTGCATTAATTAAGGAACGAATAAAATTTAAAAATCAATTACATTTAGTTTTGCTATGTGTAAGAGACGGAGTGTAGTCGGCTATAGTCCCTGGGCCGGCGCCGATTTCATATGATGATTACCACAAAATTTATACTTCGTGAGACGCACGTCCTTTACGAGCCCGAAAATATTTGTTCTGCGATTTTTCTCAAATCAGCCACTTTTGCGTTCGGCAAGCTCCGAAAAATGCCGATTGCCCGCGAACTTGTAAATTTGCTACCACACTTTTTTTTTAACTGTGGGGGTTGGAAATTTATTTTAGAACAAGAGGTTAAGCTTGTCCGACGAAAATGTGTCTGCTATTGTCTAATGCGACAACTGACATTTAGGTATTATGTGTTGACGGAATAGACAAAAATTTACAAGATCCCGGGCAATCGGCATTTTTCGGAACTTGCCGAACGCAAAAGCGGTCGATTTGAGAAAAATCGCAGAACACATGTTTTCCGGTTCGTCAAGGACAGGCGCCTCACGAAGTATAAAATATGTGGTAATCATCAAATGAAATCGGCGCCGGCCCAAGGACTACTATTTATTTATTAGGGACGGAATATATTTCGAGAAATAAAAATTTCGAATCTCTCTCTCTCTCTCTCTCTCTCTCTCTCTCTCTCTCTCTCTCTCTCTCTCTCTCTCTCTCTC
>CAVNZG010001849.1:0-15285 GCA_963693315.1 Diogma glabrata
GTACCGATTAAAACCCCTTGTTAAATTCGCGATGTAGACTGACGATAAATATTATTGGTATGGGTCGCGGTATAGACTAACTAGAATCTCGTTGATCTAGTATTATTTATTACAAATTTCGAATTGGCTTCCACCAATCAGAAATTTGCATCATAAATTATTTCTCAAATGACATAAAGTAATTTTTCTCACAGATGTTGAGAAACAAAATAGAAAACGCTTCGTTTGAATTTTTCTATGAATTGTTTATCATAGTTTGTCTGTCGTATTTTCTTTCAGTCCGATGTGTTCTTATTTTAATGCATCTTGTTTTTTCATTCTTAGTAATTACATTAAAATTGTTTTGGAATCAATTTTCTATGAGAAAATCTTTTATAGAAAAAATGAAACACTTGTTGGTTTCGCTGAAAAATGGGTTTTTGGATGAAATTTTAATTGAATTGGAGATTGAAGGTTTATGTTCTGTCTGTGACTGTGAATTTGTCTGGGAACGTGAATTGTTTGGTTGTTTTAGTTCAGATTTTGAATTATTGGAATGTGAATGATTATGAGAAATGTAAATGGTTTGGTTGTTTGGATTTTGAATTATAGGAATGTGAATGATTATGAGAAATGTAAATGGTTTGGTTGTTTGGATTTTGAATTATAGGAATGTGAATGATTATGAGAAATGTAAATGGTTTGGTTGTTTGGATTTTTGCTACCATGTAGCGAGTCTAATGCTTGTCTTATTTTAGGATCGCTACATAGGACGCCCCTTTGCTTTAAAAAAAAATCAAATTTATTTGATTTTTTTTTTTTTATTTGGTTAGCCTCTTTCCTTGCATATTTTTGCTTTCTTTCGTTTTACTTATTATTAGCGTTAAGTGCATATTTGAGTGTGTGAGTGTTTTTTTTTCTAATTAATTACTTAATTTCATAAATATTTATTAAATTTCTTATGAATTTAATATTTCAAGTTTCAGTTAAACTTCATTAATATTTGGTTATAAGACAATTTATATCTTTCTATTTTTCTTCTTATTCGATTTTTTTATTCTTATTTATTGATTAAAATATTCTTACTTTACTTTAATTTTGTATTTTGAGATACTTATAGCTATTCTGAACTATGGTTAAATTTATTATAAAAATTAAAATTGTCTTACTAATACTTAATACTTCCCGTTTTATTTTAAAAGAGAAAAAAAAATTTTTTATGTCTTTACTTTATTATTTTTTTTTTTCGTTATTTATATTTTTCATAAAACTACTGATTCTCTTTTTTTTTTATTTTTGTTCTATCATTGGGAAATTATATTAATTATTCTTAATTTAAGTTAAATTTCATTTAAGAGAAAAAAGTTTTATGTATTTTTATTATGATTACTTTCTCTACTTAAAATTTATTCGTCTATTCTCTATAATTTATCTCTTTTCTACTTGAAGATATTTAATAATTTTGCATTTTATATTTTTCTTCTTATTATATAAAAAAGTTTTTTGATTATTTGTATTATTTTATTTTTATATCTATTAGTTACAAAGAATAAATTTTCTATTCTTTTATTTTTATTTTATTATTTTTATTTGATATGAAATAAAATATATATATGTATTATCAAACTTCTAATTTTTTAGTTTGTTTTTTTTTTACCGTGAGAAAAAAAAATTTTAGGAGAATAAATTTTTATAGTTGTAAATAATTTATATCGAGTCACTCCCTACTAAATTGTTTGTCTGTTGTCCTACTGATTCATGATTGTGTTGTCATGCTGAAAGGATCCAAATTATATATAGTATATAAGGTAGTATAGGCTACCTTTACTGTTTATTTTTTTTTTTCATGTTTGAAGGAGTCAAAATTATGCCAGTTTAGGCTACCTTTATGATATATTTATTTGTTTATGAAAGGACCTAAATTATGCCAGTATAGGCTACCTTTATGATATATTTATTTGATAATGAAAGGATCAAAATTATGCCAGTATAGGCTACCTTTATGATATATTTATTTGATAATGAAAGGATCAAAATTATGCCAGTATAGGCTACCTTTACTGTTTATTTTTTTTTTCATGTTTGAAGGTACTATTATGTCGTGTGCGTCAATTATGTCCTGTGTTATGCGTTCAACTCTACCTACTTCTTCCATTATCTTATCCCTAGTATCCATGTTATCGTATCTGATCAATGACCTCAACTTTCTTACTGTCTTTTCCTTCTCATCTATTTAATGACATTGAAAATGTTTTACTCCATTTATTTCAATATTCTTATCTTTTTTTTTTTATTATATAAATATTTTCTTTAGAATTTGGTTCAAGTTTAAATTTTTTATTTTCTAAAGACATCGGATACTTTTCATGTTTATTTTTTAAAAGTAAATTTTTATAAATTAATTTTAATTGTTTTTTTTTTGTTTTGAATTCCTTTCGTTAGAGAATTTCTTGTTTGTGTTATTGGAACATGACGTTTAGATTTTTTGTGGGCCTTATTTGAGCATGTGAGCATGGTTATTTATGAACGTTTTATCTGGCAATGGCGAATTAGTCTTTTGTTCATGTGAGCATGGCGAGTTATTTATGAACGTTTTATCTGGCAATGGCGAATTATTTGTTTGTTCATGTGAGCATGGCGAATTATTTATGAACGTTTTATTTGGCAATGGCGAATTATTTGTTTGTTCATGTGAGCATGGCGAATTATTTATGAACGTTTTATTTGGCAATGGCGAATTATTTGTTTGTTCATGTGAGCATGGCGAATTATTTATGAACGTTTTCTTTGGCAATGGCGAGTTATGTGTTTGTTCATGTGAGCATGGCGAATTATTTATGAACGTTTTATTTGGCAATGGCGAATTATTTGTTTGTTCATGTGAGCATGGCGAATTATTTATGAACGTTTTATCTGGCAATGGCGAATTAGTCTTTTGTTCATGTGAGCATGGCGAGTTATTTATGAACGTTTTATCTGGCAATGGCGAATTATTTGTTTGTTCATGTGAGCATGGCGAATTATTTATGAACGTTTTATTTGGCAATGGCGAATTATTTGTTTGTTCATGTGAGCATGGCGAATTATTTATGAACGTTTTATCTGGCAATGGCGAATTATTTATATTAATTATAAAAAAAAATCGATGAAATTTCTTTAAGTTCGAATGCTCGAATACTAACTAGTGGTTTTTTGTATTTTTTATAGTATTTCACTTCGCTGTGAGATAATAAAGCCTATTTCAAAAATTGTTCTAAAGATTTTCGAGTCTTTGTTAACTAGTCTACCATATAGTATTTGGGTTTTGTGAGCTTCTGGTTTGTTTTGTGAACATATGTTTTCAAAACATCCATTTTTTTGGAGATTTTCGCGTCTCCTGGAAAAAAAGTGATTTGACGCCATCTTATCCGTGATCAGTGGAGTTAAGTTTGCCGATATTTATCTCATTTCAACCAAATTTCCCCTTCACTCATTGGATCCAGTGAAATGTTCTCACTGTTTAAATGGTAACGTATTCGATTTCGATTTCAAAAATAATTTCATCTTAATTTTCCGTAGTAAACCTGTAGTTTAAAATTTAAATTGTTTGTTTTGATTAAGTTAAAATATTTGTGGTTGCTTAGTCTCTAGATTAATTATACTGTATAATTTTATATGATTTGATTGCATGTTGTGAATTTAGATGAAGATTTTTATAAATTGCAGGTTGCAAAAAGGATTTGTTGTTATTTTCTTAATTATTTTTAAGGTGACGATTTGCCATGTTTTAATTATATAATTTGATAATATTCCCTTATATCTATATTTAGTGTTTTAAAACGTACATGATGTGTGAGCTTATGTTCTGGTTTTCCAGTATTATTAGTATAGTCGATTTCCGTTTTGGATTGTTTACACGTTAATGCTTGCGAGTCTGTTAGAAACATCATTATAAAATATATGTATTTAGTTTGTATTGGTACCGTATGTAAATTATTTAGTGTTGTAAATACTCGATTTTTATGTTTTAGAAAAATAACTGCCCCGATGTTTATTAAAATTGTAAAAAGAAGAAACATTAGTTTGCTTAATGGTCCTATGTCCGTAATGAATTTTTTTATCGTGATATATTTATAATTTAGCGAACTTATAGATTTGCCTTTCGTTGGTTCATATGCGATCATAACAGATTTTTGAATATTCCGTTCCGTATGGTTATTTCTTATAATAATTTCTTTTCTAACATCTCCAGTTTCGTCTTTTACTTCCAGTCTTTTTCCTAAATTTTTAATATTCATTTTAATTTCTCTTATCTCGTCGTTATTTGTATGAAATTTTTTATGCAAAGGGATTATATTACGAATAAAATTTAATTTTTCTGTTTGTTTACTATTTGGTCGTTCATTCATGTGTTTTGTTATGTTAACCGTTTTATTTGGATGCGTATTAAGATTCTTACTACTTTTCTTATCTAATGTTGTGTAATTGTGATCCGAATGAATTTTTTCAATTTCGTTTGATTGTTTTATCATATGTTTAAAGAAATATTTTGTAGTAAATAAAATGAGTTTAAAGTTTTGGTCATATGATTTTTTAATATTTATGTTTTCTTTATGTAGTAGGTCAATGTCTAACTTGTATTGTGTCATTTGTGAGTTGATGTTTTTAAATTTGTAATTAGATTCGGTTTCTTTTGTTGTAATGATTAAATTAAGTTTATTGATTTCGGTCTTTAATGAATTTAACTCTTCGTTTTGTTTAATATTTGTTTCTGTTAGAAAAATTTGTTCGTTTGTCAACTTGTCTGCTTTCGTTTTCAGTTGTTGGTTTTGAAAATTTAAATTTAGTATTCTGTCGCTTGAGTAATTTAATCCCTGTTTAAATTCTGCGTTTATTTTCTTTAATAGAGTTAATTCATTGTCAGATTTGTCGTCTAAATTTTTATAATAATTTAATTCAAACGTCTTTGAAATTAGGTCTTTTTCCATCTTAGTTTTTTCAGATTGCCGATTAGTATATTGTTCTAATAATAAATTGTACTCATTCGTTAATTTATTGACGTCTAATTTGGAATTTTCTAAATCTGAATTGCAAATGGATAAATTGGAATTTAAAGTGTCTAAATCTTCTTTTAATTTAATGTTTGTCCTACTTATTTCTGCTAAATTTTTGGAATGTGTATCTGATAAATGTTTGTGCAACGTTAACTCTTTATTGTAAGTAGAGTTGTAGTTTTCTAAGTCTAAAATTCTGATCTTGTATTTGTCATTGTCTTTTATTAATTCATCTTTTTCATCTCTTAGTTTGTTTATAGTAAGTATATATTGGTCGATTATGTTGTCCCTTTGTATGCAGTTTGTATGGAAATTTGTTGTTTTATTAAATTCTTCTTCGTCAAAATTATATGGAGAGTTTGTGTGATTTAATTGTAAACGGTTTTCGTCATCTGTCGTGAAACTATAGATTGGTTGCTCATATGTTTGATTTGTGTTAGTTGTGGTTTCTTCATCATAATAATTTGGATGATCTTGTAAATAGCGTTTGCTGTCTAATTGCTCCAATTCTTGTATATGTTGATTGTGGAAGTTCTGTTCGTACATTTTACCTAGTCGTTGTTGCAATTTTGTACAATTTTCTCTTGTATGCATGTACGCTTTACAATAGGTACATCTTGGTATTCGCCTTCTTGTAGCGCAATTTTTCATTGTGTGGCCCTTTTGGTCACAAAACTCGCATTGTGGTATGTTTTTAGTATTGTATTTGGAAAAAATTGAGTTCATTATGTTTTATTGTTGTTACTAAATTAATTAAATTATATTTTGGCTGTTGAGGGTTCTTTCAAGTTTGTCGTTTGTGCTTGTGCTGTTTGAAATTTCTTTGTAGATGTTTGAGTCTATACCGTCTTTAGGAAATTTCGTTTATTTAACCCTTACTAAAAGTTGAACTATTTTTGTTGTTCTAGAAGTTTGTATTTTTAAAATTTCTATTAATTTGTCGAACGATTTGTCTATTTGTTTTTGGTTTTCTTTGTCGTAATCCTCTTTGTTAACTCTGACTCCGAGTGAGCCTCGTTGCGTGTCTGTCTTATGAATTTGTCTAGACTCGACATAAAATTTTTTTTATTGTGTTAAGTGAGCTTTTTTTTTCGCGCGTGAAAAGGAGCTGTGTAACCTTTCTTTTATGTGTAAAACGTTTACCGTAAAAATTTTTTATTTTATACCATTTGTTTTTAAATATAGTTGAATTATAAAATATAATATATTTAAAAGAATTATTTAATATAATATATTTGAAAAGATTTTAATCTTTGTTGCAATTCTAATTTAATAAGCAAAAAAAAATTTTTTAATTTATTTTGGAAAAACTCTTTGTATATCTCAAAAATAATATTCTTCTGTTTTATTGAATTTATTTATTTTATTGTTAAAAAAAATGATAAGAGAGAAAAAAAAATTTTAATCTTAGATTTATCTCTAATTTAATAAAAAAATTGAATCTTTAATTTTACTTCGCTCTTAATAAAAAATTATTTAATTTAAAAATTTGTAATAAGATTTAAATCTGACCTTAATATATTTTTTTTTTGATTTTTCAATGGTGGGCCCTCCTTGATAGGCCTGCTGATCGATGTTTTAATACTTTTCTCTTTGTTGGACACTCCTTGTTGTGTCTGATGAACGTCGGTTTTTATACATATTTCTACTGATTGTAAAAATGATGGACACTCCTTGCTGTGTCTGATGAACGTCGGTTTTATATATGGGTTTAACAGGAACGGGTGACAAGTCCTTGTGTACCCAGTCCGGGTAGTTGGTCAAAAAAATTTTTTTTGATTGGCTTTTTGGCCTATTAAACACTGTTTCACTTTTCTAGTTATCACTTTTATTTTATTTAAATTTTATTTTAAAAAAAAAATTCTTTGTAAGTTCGTAAGTTCGTTTCATCCACTCGAAGAGTGGCCTGAGAATTATGAGTACGATGTACTCCACTCACGAACTACCGGCGTGCGCCAATTATGTAGGGTCCTCCTCGGGCTCTACGGTTTATCTTTCACTTTATATAAAAATTACTGGTTGACTTACTTGGCTTACTATGTTGTAGTTCTCATCCCTGGTCTCCTTTCGAATGAAAACACTCAAATAATTTACGTATTTAGTATTAAATTTATTTAAACTGTTTTATTGATTACACTTACTCGAACATTCTTTTTGTTCGTAATTAAATAATTTAAATGGTAATTAAATTTAACACAATTTGATTTCTTTATTCGGAAGTAATTGAATTTAGTACAACTTATTTCTGTGCACTTCTTGATTTTTTTCTTAGACACTCAAGATAACACTTTGCACTTATTGACTTTTTTTCTTCGACACTCAAGATAACACTTTGCACTATGTCGTGGGTACCGATTAAAACCCCTTGTTAAATTCGCGATGTAGACTGACGATAAATATTATTGGTATAGGTCGCGGTATAGACTAACTAGAATCTCGTTGATCTAGTATTATTTATTACAAATTTCGAATTGGCTTCCACCAATCAGAAATTTGCATCATAAATTATTTCTCAAATGACATAAAGTAATTTTTCTCACAGATGTTGAGAAACAAAATAGAAAACGCTTCGTTTGAATTTTTCTATGAATTGTTTATCATAGTTTGTCTGTCGTATTTTCTTTCAGTCCGATGTGTTCTTATTTTAATGCATCTTGTTTTTTCATTCTTAGTAATTACATTAAAATTGTTTTGGAATCAATTTTCTATGAGAAAATCTTTTATAGAAAAAATGAAACACTTGTTGGTTTCGCTGAAAAATGGGTTTTTGGATGAAATTTTAATTGAATTGGAGATTGAAGGTTTATGTTCTGTCTGTGACTGTGAATTTGTCTGGGAACGTGAATTGTTTGGTTGTTTTAGTTCAGATTTTGAATTATTGGAATGTGAATGATTATGAGAAATGTAAATGGTTTGGTTGTTTGGATTTTGAATTATAGGAATGTGAATGATTATGAGAAATGTAAATGGTTTGGTTGTTTGGATTTTGAATTATAGGAATGTGAATGATTATGAGAAATGTAAATGGCTTGGTTGTTTGGATTTTTGCTACCATGTAGCGAGTCTAATGCTTGTCTTATTTTAGGATCGCTACAATACCTAAAGTAATACTTGATGTGACGGTCCAGGCACTTGACTAATAATCGAATGGTCATAGTCCATTGAGTAGGTCAGATGACTAGAGGTTTCGGACATCAATGGACTATAACTATGATGGAACCGCTTCTCTAAGGTGTGGCACAAAACTTGGTAAAGTTCGTCGATTCTAGAAACACAAAATTTTTAAAAACATTCCTTAGCTGAATATTCTAAAAACTTACTGAAGGTCCCTGATCGATCCCGACACAGCCATCAAGTAGGTTTGGGGCCATAACGCTCACTAGACGTTCATCCCAACTCTCCAGCTCCTGTGACTGCGGTTCACCACCCCCAGTTCTATTTGCATTCCTCCGCCACAATTGAATTTTCTTCTTTAAAGTAAGCCGTATATCGGCAAACGACTTAATTTGTAGAAAAAAGTAAAAAAGAATGTTTAATAAATTTTATCTAGTTACCTTTTGCCATTCGATAGAACTCTTAGTGGCTCCCTCCATTTGATTGATATCAAGGATCATTTCGTCCCAAAATTAAATATAATTTCCAATAGAAAAAAAATTTTATAATTAATGAATTTTATAATTAATTAAAATTTTCTAATATTTAAACTTAGACTTACCCACCACCTTGTTATAACTTGAGGACAAACACAATCAGGGGCGTCAATTGGGTAGGGCTGAAGGGGGCATTGACTAAATCCTATTTTTAGAAAAAAAAAATTTTGAAATCCCTCCAGCGGTTTTCCCTGCAGCGTAGGTAATGACGGCGGCCGGCGGGCCCGCAGACAGACACACATTTTTTTTTGCTGTTTTAGAATCAGTAGGTCCTAAAACGTCGGGAAATGCCAAAAAAGTGGGGGTAAGAATTTCACTTTGAGCTCATGAATGTAATACTTAGGCCTTTCAGACCGAAGTAAATACAAAAGTTAGAAAATTCATAATTAAACTAGATCAATTATTTGACATTGGCAGTTGTGTGGGAATAAAATATTTACCTGAAGATCGTCAATTGTTGTTAATGGAAAGTCGTGCAAAATGTAGGAATAGATGTGGGCAAACAATTCAAACCAAAAGATCTTCAGAAAAAATTTTTTAAAAAAAGCTCCTTGAGCACTCAAGTTCAGGCTTTTCAAAAATTTACTCGCTGTTCTACGTCAACAGATATTCCAGAAAATAGCTCTTATCTTGAAACTGCTTCAAATATTGAAGATGAATTCCCCATATCCAACATCAGAAAAACTTATATTATGACACCTAGCCTTGTTTCTACATTAGATCGTACGCGTACTAGTGACCGAAATGCAATGTATATTATTGTTGCTGTGCTACGTAGTCTTGGATAAGACATCAACAGTGTAACGTCGAGAATTCTCATAAATAATATTAAAACCATTTTATATTCTTTTTTCCATTCAATCAAAATATATTTCCATCATTCCATTTCATTTTTACAATCATAAAAATTTAAAAAAAATTTTCAAATTATAACGAACAGCCTCAAATTCAAATATAACAACAAATAGATAAAATAACTCATTATTTATGTGTTTTAACGAACAGATATTGTTGCTCAACGTTGATTCATTTTTTTGCTTAATATAGTGTCAAAAAAAACACATTTTTTTGATTTTGACTCGATGTTTGATTTTCAAGCGAATAAAATTAAATTTTCTCTGATGGGTATTCCATTTTTGGTCGGCTTGCAAATTAGTAGTCAAAAGTTGAAACAAATAAGCTTGTTAAACGTTATTTAAAATAGTTTTGCAAACAATTGAAATTATGTGGTAACAGTAATAAATAGTTTAATAAACAAATGTTTTATTCTTATCATATCAAACAAAAATATATTTTTGTTTAATTACTGTCAAAATCAAAATGGTTTAAACGTTTGAGTTTTATTTAAAAAAAAAACAATAATGAATAAATTGAATAGAAAACAAAAAAACATAATTTGGAAATTAAAATCCTTTTAACCACAAATAGTGAATGTTTGTACACTTTGAACATATTAAATTAAAATGTTGGAAAATCTACGCATAAATTATTTCTAATAAAATTGAAGTCAAGCTGTATATTAAGTTAAACTTACTAAAAGCAATAAATGTTGGAAAACCTACGCATAAATTATTCCTAGCTAACTTGGAGTTAAGCTGTATAAAGTAGTTTAAGAGAAATGGAAACATTTAGAGGAAATCATCGAAGTAGGAGACAGGGCTGACAAAGCATTCAGTAAAAAAGTTGGGAAGTTGGATTTCGCTGGCTGATCATCATTCTACAACAAGTTATACAAACCAGTTCTTTTTATGTTTTTTTTTTTTAATTATATATAAATTTGTCTATAATTTGAATGAGTGAAATGTTAGGTTAGTAATTCATTTCCGATAAGATATTTCCAAGATCCAGGGTGCTTATTTTGTAGCGTTATCTCACTAGGTGAGATAAATAGTGAGATAAAAAAATTATGTTTAAATGATTTCTTTTATCTAATACAATCGATCAAAGACAAATATTTTATCTCATTTTTTATCTCACCTAGTGAGATAACGCTACAAAATAACCACCCAGATGCGTCTGGAACAATTCGTTCCCGGTATATTTTGTTTTATAATTTTTGTTATTGATCTAATAGAGTTAATTTGTTAGTAAAAGTCCAAGCCATCCAAAGTGGCAAGATTACATCTGGCTCCGAATCAGAGTTAGATAGTGTTTCAACAGTTTTAATTTGAGCTATTCAACAATAAATAACGCTCGTAATAAATTTAGAAAATTGTCGAGGTTCTAAAAAATGAACTAAATATTGCTCCATATCTTATAATTCAATGGGATGATAAATTGCTACCTTCATTTTTAAAAATAAAAAAAGGGGAACGACTTCCGATAATTGTTTCAGGAATAAAAACCGACCAACTTCTAGGAGTTCCATTACTTGAAGAAGCAACAGCACTTAATCAAGCTGACGCTATTTTTAATGTCCTTACTGAGTGGAATCTTAACGAAAGAATCAGAGGAATGTGTTTGATACAACTAGCGTGAATACTGGTAAATCATTTAATTTAAATTTCTTAATGTTGATTATTGAGGAGCAGTATTCGTGGTTCAATTCTTAATGTGAAATCCCTTTATTAGTTGTGTTGTATTTATTGTCACCGTACTTTTAAATTAATTTTTTTTACACTTACTTTTTTTTACATTTTTTCGATTGATGAATTAATATATTTTGTGAAATCAATAAACATTTTTTATTAACTGTTAATTATACTTTTTAGAATAAAAGATTATCTAAATAATTAAAATTTATAAATATAATATAAAAAGTATTATAAATTTTATATAAAATTGATAATCAATTTATAAAAAGAATTGCACTTGAATTGATCAAAAACGAATTAAAGGTATAAGTATAATAACTTACTAAAAATGTCAAAAGTTGTAGTTCTTTTTACTCATGACCCAATAAAATAGGTTTATGTCCTAAATAAATATATTATCTATAAAATTTTTCTGTTCATGTTAGTTGTAGGTCCAACCAATTATGGAACTTTGGTTTAAAACTTTATTTTAGGCGAACAAATTATTTTGAAAAACATCCCCGTCAAAATAAGAGCTCACAAAAAAGTGAGCAATAGCATTTTTGAAGCCCATGAACTTATCCACAAATTCCACCTATGACTATCGCCATACCATTAAGTGCTGCCGAACTATAGATAATCAAACATAAAATCACGAATTCTCCATTTATTTTGGGGAATTTATTTTTAAAATTCAAAACTTATTCTAAGTTATAAATGGTCGTCAACAAAAATCCAGTTATCGTAATACGTGATAAATTCAAAATACATAGTTATCAAATATAGTTATTAAAACATTTTTGGTCATTATGGCGATACATTTATTATTTTTTATTTTATTTATTTATATCTTTTCATATTCCCTTATAATTACAACATATTAAATTACAATTTTATAACAATTTTAAATTTAGAACAAAAACAATTAACATTTAGAAAAAAATTAATATAAAATTGATTATAACATTAATAAAGAAAAAGGGAATGAAAATTAGGAAATTTCTTTGATCTAAAATGGATCAATGGCGAAATTCCCTTCAAAAATTCAAGTTACATTTATGAATATAAACTGTGTAGTGGGGCAAAAATCCATTGTTAGATTACTTTCAAGAAAAAAAAAAAAAAAAAAATTTTAAATGAATATTTAAACAACAGCAAAAAAAAAATAAATATGGCTGCATATAAAAGTATTGCAAATATAAATCAAAACAAATAAGAGGAAAGGCATACCAACTCAATAAGGAAACAAAAACAACAATAGATAACATTAATAAAAAAAAAAAACACAAGAAAAGAAATGAAAATGCAGTATAACAGATATTAAAATTACCAAGAAAAGAAAAGAAAACAAAAAAAAAAAAAAAAATTACAGCAAATTAATGAGAAAAAAAAGAATCACAGTTAAAAAAAAAAAAAAAAAAGAAAAAAAAAATCGTAGCAAATAATATATAGAATCAATGAATTTGTACAACTTTCCATATTAGCAATAAAACTGTGTAAACACAAAACAAAAATAACTGAAAATTATCGAACTGCTGATAAAAGATTCTCTTTATAAAAACGAAGATGATGACAAGTTACACCAATACAGAGCTTCATGATACATATTAATCCTTTATAACGCTACTTGTAATAGAATATTTAAATATAGAGCTACCTCAATCATGCTACTTCTTTATAAAGCTATTTGCTTTGTAACCAAATAAGTTGATTATATACTAACGTATTTATGCAACAAAACATAGATAAAGTATCTCTCTCTATTTATATTAAAATGTCATGTCATGCGAAATGTTGCTACGAGTTTTAGTAAAGATTCATATACATACTTGCAATAACTCTAAATTAACGTAAAAAGAAACAACGAGCTCTTTTGTTGCATTTTTTAATTATAAACAAACTGTATGTAAACATACGTTGACACTTTATTAGAGTTAGATTTAATAATGCTAATAGCTTTAATAAAGCTTTATAATAGCTTGTTTTTCTGTTGCAAAGGTGAAATAGAGCTTATAGGTCTATAACAAGTGGTGCTGTACTACTTTGATTTTAAAGCTCTAAATAAGATTATTATGCTAATGTAAAGCTAATATAGTTACTTTCTGCTCTACATTTTATTAGAGCTAAGAGTCTGTAGAAACTCCTTCATAAAGCAACATTAATTGTTATTAGAGCTTCAAGTATCACTCTACAAAGTAAAAGAACCACTAGCAACATAGGTACTTTTTTAGAGCTTTAGTACAGCGTCACGTCACGACACTTATAGCTCTAAGAATTGTTACTTGGGATGAATCTTAATGAAAATAATAAATAATTGAATGTTTATTATATAATTAACATAATATATATATAAAAAATTCACAAATATATTTAAAAAAAAAATGCATATTCTGAAGTAAATAAGTAAACGTAAAATAATAACAAGTAAATTTAAAAAAAAACTAAACAATTTATTATTTGAAGAATATAATATAGGCATATACATATTTGTTTATTAATTTAATTCATAATTATATGAACATAACTGATATTCATAGAGTATTTAAATACTTATCTTAATACTTAACTAGTGTTTCCAACTGCTTTTGAATATTAGCCAAAATTTCTAGTTTTCTGTCGGCCTGCTGAAGTCTTTCTTTTTGATATTTGAATGTTCTTTCAGCCTTTGTTTTGTAGATTTCCATATATTCGGAATTTTCACGGCCTCGTTTTCTAGTGCGAGGAATGGCATTTATTGGGGTGGCATTTATTGGGGTGGCATTTATTGGGGTGGCATTTACACCTGAAGTGGAAGGTGTAGCGTACGAATCTCCTGAAGTGGAAGGTGCTAAAAACAAATCTTTTCCTTCTTCACGTCCAGGCCCCAATAAATAATCAGGAGCTATGGAATCATCCATCATTGCGATTCTGTCTGTTTCCACTTGAAACGGTGTTTCCATGTAAATGACCCCACTCGTTTTGTTATTTTGAATCGCCTTCTTTTTCGTTTCATGACACATTTATACCTTGTTTCAACCTGGAGAAAGCATAATACCAGGTTGAATTTGGTATTCAGCTCCGTCGTCAATAACTGCCACAATTGCTTTTTTGTTCTGAAGCGCTTCATCGGACCGACATCGCAAAAACTCTCCGAATACCTTGTTAGAAAAAAACTTGCTTGCTCGTCGGTCCATTTTACTGCAGTTCGTTCATCTACTGAAAAAAATCAAGAGTACCAAAAATATAAAAAGATTATTCAGCTAATGAATATACATACCAAAGGATACGTCTTCAGATGCAGGTGGTAAGTATTGCACTGCAGGAGGTGGTAATCCTTCCACTGTTGCTAATCCTTCCACTGTTGGTAATGCTTGCACTGCAGGGGTTTCGTCCTCCAAAATTGAAGGTATTGTTTCCTCATCTAATAATCATTTATTTTATTTAGTAATATATAAACTAATCAAGCACAATATTACCGTTTGTTTCTTTCGAAAATTGATGAATTTGGCACAACTGCGCTATATCTTCGGCCCTTGCTTGTACAATATCGCCATCAATAAAAAGAAATTAATATATACATTACACAACAAGATAAATTTAATAATTACATTTTTAATTAATTGATATTTTATTTTAGATAAGTAGTATACTTACTAGATAGATTTTTTAAAAGCACATACCCGTTTTGAGACGTGTATAAATCGCTTTCTACTATAGCATATTCGTACATTTTGTTCTATGGCTATTTAATATTTTTAAAAAAAAACAATTATGTAAACATAACCAAAAACTTTTTTGACATAACAACTGACAACACAAAAGTCAAAACAATTTACATTTATAAAGTAGATTGATTTATTTGATGCTGTTCTTTGGCAACTTAAATAAATCAATCTTTTTCGATCAAGCCAAAGAACACGACATTATTATTATGTTAAGGTTCCATTGTTTTATGAATAGATCAATTAAATGAAATGCAATGAAATAATTTAGTTTTTCTTGTTGAGAGAGCACGGGATGATTGGTGATGGCGACCCCAAATTTAATTAGATAATTCTTTTTTTTTGTGCATCGAACCAATACAGCGGTTGAATAAACCCAGAAAAAGCGATAATGTGGTGTTCCCGTTAG
>CAVNZG010001850.1:0-41456 GCA_963693315.1 Diogma glabrata
GTTAATTTATGATATGTCATAATTTTTCGGCAACGTAAAGATGCTTCGTGTTAGTTTTGTAATAAACTTTTACACAGAGATAAAATACGTATACTTTTTACAAAGGGTTTTATGTTTAATATAACAGCGCTGGCCCAAAACTATAAGCAATGTACTATTAAAAGCCTCTTGCCGAAAACTATATAAAAATTCTTAACACAGACCGAAGTCTTGATATCTGAAAACCGTGGGGTTTCAGCGCTTTCAAATTTTACTTTTCAGAAACACAAAAAAAATTTGAAAACGTACATTTTTTTGTTGATTTTTAAATTTTTGATTTTTAAGCGGAAAAGAGAAAAGTTACTTCTATTCACTTTTAATTTTTTGTAACACATGCGTAAAAAATATTCAATTTTGTACTAGAATAGAATAAAAGAAAAAAACTACTTTGCCGCACTACTACGCCGCCTGCATGTGAGATTTGTAGTTAAATCTATCCATATATGATATATCTATCTATATATAATACTTTTATAGCACTAAAATATCAAAATAATAATTTTAAATAACTTACCAGTTACCATATAGTAAAAACAACTTAAACACATTGCATCATTTTGAATTGCAAGAAAAAAACAATTTATTTAGGTTTTCAAAAATTAACAATTTTGACAGCTCTTATTGGATTCCTATGTGTTGTTTTAGTTGGTTTCTTATGTTTATATTTCGAGCTAGTACAATTTACAACAATTACAACGAAGATGGCGCACTTTATATATTTAAAAAGTCTAAATTCGTTTATAACTTTGTTAAATAAATGATTAAATGAACAATTTAATAAATATTATAAATTTTACGCACTTGTTACAAAAAATAGTGTGTATTACTTGTGCGAATGCGTTTTCCCTGCGGTCGTGCGGCAAACTAACTCTTGTTTGGAAAACGCATTCGTACTAGTAATACAATCTACTATTATAAAACAACTTCTTGAATAATTATTACTGATGGACTCTCGTTCATTTTATATTTTTTTTCTTTAACACCATTCATTTTCGTGACATGGTCCCGGCGATTTTACATTCTAAAATATTTTTTGATAATTTAAACCGTCATTTTTATCAAAATTTATATAATAACTGTCCTCTCTCTCTCTCTCTCTCTCTCTCTCTCTCTCTCTCTCTCTCTCTCTCTCTCTCTCTCTCCTCTCTCTCTCTCTCTCATCTCTCTCTCTCTCTCTCTCTCTCTCTCTCTCTCTCTCTCTTCTCCTCTCTCTCTCTCTCTCTCTCTCTCTCTCTCTCTCTCTCTCTCTCTCTCTCTCTCTCTCTCTCTCTCTCTCTCTCTCTCTCTCTCTCTCTCTCTCTCTCTCTCTGGCGTTTACATCCCATGGAGGGATTTTGCCGTCTGTGCAATCAGCTTCCAATCGTCTCGTTCCATGACCAGTTGACCCCAGTTTCGACATCCTATATCACGAAGGTCTTGGATTATGTCATCACGCCAGCGTTGTCTAGGTCTTCCTCTTCGACGAACACCAGCTGGTTGTTGTTGGGACGCTTTTTTAATCATTCTATCTAATGGTGCCCTTTCTACATGACCAAACCATCTAATCCGGTTAGATTTAATGAATCCGATTACATCGCAGCCTCCAAGAGCTGTCTGATTTCATGATTCATTCGGATTCTATACTGATTTTCAGCAACTTTATATGGACCATAAATTGTTCGTATGACTTTCCTCTCGAATGTTGATAAAATTCTACAATCGGAGGAAGTCAGTGTCCAGCTTTCGCTTCCAAGGTAAGCACAGGTCGAATTAATGCTTTGTAAAGTGTGAGTTTGCACGACTGCGAAAGATGTTTAGATCGCAAAAGTTTTGAGTATGCGTAGAAAACTGTGTATGCGGCTGAGACACGAGCTTTAATATCTGCCTGCATGTCATTTGACGATGTTATTACAGACCCGAGGTATTTGAAGTTTTCTACACGTTCCACTTCATAGTCGCCAGTATTCAGATTGCCGGGAGGTATATTCCTGGATGTTGTTAAAAGTTTAGTCTTGCCGGTGTTAATGCATAATCCAAGTCGTTTAGCATTTCTTTCAAGCTGAGAGAGACTATCCTTGATATCGCTTGTTCTACGTCCGAGAAGCACAATATCATCTGCATAGCCAAGAATTTGACTAGATTTGTTAAATATACAGTTTTGTGTCTCAATGCGGCTTTTTCTTATCGCGTACTCAAGCGCCAAATTAAATAGTACGGGTGCGAGTGCATCACCTTGTCGAACACCTGATGTTATATCAAAAGAGTCAGAAACTGACCCTTCGATTACTATTCTACAGTTTGATCCCGATGTTGTGAGTTTGTACAGAGAAACAAGTTTCTCTGGAATACCAAGGCATATGAGTGCAGACCAGAGGTTGTCGCGGATGATGCTTTCATATGCTTGCTTGAAATCAACGTAGAGCTGGTGAATGCTGATGTTGTACTTCCAACATTTTTCCAGAATCATCCTTAAGGTAAAACATTGATCTGTGGTTGAACGGTTGGGACGAAAACCACACTGATAGTCGCCGATGATAGATTCGGCAAACGGGATGAGCCGAGCGAGTACGACATTAGCTAGTATTTTATATGCAGTGTTCAACAGTGCGATTCCACGATAATTTGCACACTTTAGGCGGTCACCTTTTTTATGTAGCGGAACAATGAGAGCTGTTTTCCATTCAGCAGGTAGTTCTTCTTGGTCCCAGATGGCAAGAATCAGATCATATATACGTGAGACCAGAGCTGCTCCTCCATTCTTAAGTAGTTCTGCAGGGATTCCATCGATACCTGGTGATTTGCCATTTTTTAATTTTTTGATGGCAGCTTCCACTTCTTCTATTGTTGGGTAAGGGACAAAAATCTCCTCACTTGACGGAGCAATTGCTCGAATAGGATGAACTTCGTTCGTCCTATTCAGTAGGTCTTGAAAGTGGGATCGCCATACTTCCAGCACATCACGTTCACTTGTTGTAAGCTCGTTGTTTCCATTTTTGATGGCTGTAGATCTTGGGTGGAAATCTTTGGTCAGATTCCGTGCATTGGCAAAACACTCTTTCGAATTTCCATTAGCCGCATGTTGGTTGATGTTTTCGATACAGCTCTTCATGTGTTCGCGTTTCTTTTTCCGTAGGAGTTTTTCTGAGGCTTTTCTGGCGCATAGATAATCAGTTTGGGAGCTTCGGGTGTTTCTTGTCAACCATTTTTCTCGCAGTTTTTGTTTGTGCTCAATGCTTTCGCGGCACTCGTCATCAAACCATTCGTTACGTGATTTCGGTGGTCGTTTTCCGATTGTAGTTTGTGCTGCGGATATGATGGTTGATTGAAGCGTTTGCCATTCTTCTTGTATGTTTAATGGCATCTCAGATGGGATGTCATGCTCTTCTATGTTTTGCGTTACAATTTCCTGATATCTATTCAGTGTTTCCAGGTGTTTAAATGCTTCGACATTCCAGCGCACGGTCTTTTTTGCTTGCCTATTAAATGTAGATGATAATTTGCACTTATACTTAAAGATGACAAGCATATGATCGGTGTTCATATCAGCACCTCTGTATGATCGAACGTCAGTTACACTTGTAGAGTGTCTCTTAGAAATCATGACGTGATCGATTTGATTTTCAGTTCTTCCATCATTTGATTTCCACGTTGCTTTGTGGATTCTCTTATGAGGAAAGAAAGTGCTAGAAATTACTAGATCATACATCATAGCCAGTTCAGCTGTGCGAAAGCCGTTATTGTTACTAGCATGATGCAAGCTGTTAGGGCCGACATGTGTTTTAAGTTCTGCACTTCTACCAATTTGCGCATTGAAGTCACCTACCACGATTTTTATATCGTGCCGCGGGATGTTATTGATGACTTCTTCGAGTTCTAGAAAGAACAGGTCTTTAATGTCATCTGCTTTGTCTTCAGTAGGTGCATGAACATTGATGATCGTTACATTAAATTTTTGCGTGCGGATTCTTATTGTGCATATCCGCATATTAATTGGGCGAAAGTCGATAACATGTTGATTCACGCGACGATGTGTGAGAAAGCCAACTCCAAATTCTCCTCCGTTTTCATGACCGCAATAGTAGAGAGTGTATCCCTTGGCTGTTTCGTGGATTCCACTCCCTGGCCATCTTAGTTCTTGTAACGCCACTATATCCAGTGTATAGCTATTGATTTGGTTTGTAAGTTTTAGTAGATCTCCTGGTCTTCTAAGGCTTAGCACGTTCCAGGTTCCCATTTTTAAATCGTAGTCCGGGTACAGTTTCCGAGGTCGTTCTAATAATGAATCCGAGATAATCCGAGGCCTGTGTACAGAATTCATGACAAGTAGTTTTTTACGGAAATGGGGTGTTAGCCCTTCGCCCAACCCAAATTTTCGTGAATGGGTTCGTTCTGCATCTTAAGGTCACCAGAAACAACCTTTTTACATGTTTATATAGCGAGCCGCTTGATCCAAGACAGACGCCCGCTACAAACCGCCCCTAACATGGAGAACAGACGCTTGCTACACGTTTATATAGCGAGCCGCTTGATCCAAGACAGACGCCCGCTCCAAGCCGCCCCTAACATGGAGAACAGACGCTTGAGTTGCATTGGTTTTGTGGCGCCAATGACTCGCCATGGTGCAGAATCATTGAGTATAAGCGGTATTTACTCTGCCCCTCTCAACTACACCAACCTAATTCTGTTAGCATTACCCAGGTAGCACGGCGTGGACGTAGAATTTCGGATTTCACTACCTTAATAATAACTGTCCAGCCATATAAAAAGTTGATTACGAACGCCGCCGATTTCGGTATTTACATTTATTTAATAAAAATAAAAAATGTTCTAATTTTTAATAAAATGTGTTGTGTAGTAGGGGTCACAACAACATACAAAAACCTTTTAAGACTGAGGTCCAACAACAACATGCGTTAAAAAGTGTTGATGGACGTAAATCTTTTTTTTCAAGCCGATCAGAAATGGTCTGGTTCAGCGTTGGTCGTCCAGATGAATTTCATCATTTGCAATTTTAACTTTACAAAAATTTTTTATAGCATTTAGGCCAGTAATAATAGGAGAAAAAATTAGAAAAAAAAAAATAATTCGTTACAGCAAACTGATAGTGGGATATTGTAGAACACGATATTGTAAAAGAGGGAAACATAAATCGAACCAGCAGCTGCTATCCGGGGGAGAATGGGGAGGGTTTTTAGGGGTTGAAAGGGGTTTTTCGTGATTTCTGGCTAAACCGTGCATCCTATCAAAAAGAGTTATATGTAAAAGTTGTAGGGAATAAAAAGATCTACACTTTTTGCACGGACCATTTTTACCCTCACCTCAACATTTTTCGAAAAAAATGTGAAAAACCGATTTTTTTCTTTTTTCTTGTTTTCTTTTACAAAAAAAAATTTTATGAAGTTCAAATTTTGGAAAAAGATACCTCCATTTATTGGAAAAAGGCAGCAATTTTTTCGGAGGGAAATATTTAGACGTTGTTGCTATAATTAATTTTTTTGAAAAAAAAAACCAAATTTTTAACTGCGATTCCTCTTAAAACTATGCCTCCTAAAGAGTTCAGTTTTGACTCATTTACTCGTTCTTACGTCTATTTTTGATAAGTGCTAAAAAAAATGGTACACTGTTGTGGAAAAAAAGGCGGGAAAATTGAAAAAACCGAGAAAATCGCTTTTTTTTCGTGGTAATTTGCATATTTATCGTTGAATAATCGTTATTAATTAATAAAATCATTTAAATTTTTTATGATAAACGTAAACGACGATCATTTGGAAATAAATTAATGAATAATTATATGCTTTCGTTACTTTTAGTTTATTTAGGTTGTTACGATTATCAGTGCAAGCTAGGCTTCAGCTAAGAGTGAAGCTTGCACTTACTAACGTTACAGAATTGTTTTCCTGACCGTTGCCCGATTCCCGCTCTATCGACTTGGCTCAGTCTAAAACGATCGTGGGTGTGAATCGGCAGTCAGGAAACCCTAGAAGTGAGCGGATGCATAATAAGAAACGCAGACAGCCGTCCCTACTTACCTTTTAGTCCCTGTACCATGTTCTCATTACTCACTTCTTCCTTTTCTTGTTAATTTTTTTGTTTCAAGAAAAACGCTGGTAGTTACATGTTCTGAAGGAACCCCAACCACCTCTTAAATAAACGGTAATACATCTTTACCCTTACAAATAACCAAAAATCACTAAATTCTAAAACTCACCTTAATAGTTGCTTGTATGGTGCAAATGTCACTGATTCGTGATGATATTCCAAAGGCATAAAAAGAAAGAAGCTTTTTTTTCCTCCAATTCACGTGATTTAATCTTTATTTCCAAAAACAAATAATTTATTTTATAAGCTTTCCAAAATCTTAATTTTCGGGATAAACCTTCTTATCTCACTTTAACTAGGTTTAATCGAATAAATGAAATTATCACTAAGTACAAATTATTATTTTATTTTCAAATCTTATTTTTCTGGATAAACCTTTTCATATCACATAAACTAGGTTTAATCGATTAAATGAAATTATCACTAATCAAGTACAAATTAATATTTTATTTTCAAAACTTATTTTTCTGGATAAACCTTTTTCTTTCACATACTCTAGGTTTAATCGAATAATGAAATTATCACTAATTAAGTACAAATTATTATTTTATTTTTCAAATCTTATTTTTCTGGATAAACCTTTTCATATCACATAAACTAGGTTTAATCGATTAAATGAAATTATCACCAATCAAGTACAAATTAATATTTTATTTTCAAAACTTATTTTTCTGGATAAACCTTTTTCTTTCACATACTCTAGGTTTAATCGAATAAATGAAATTATCACTATTTAAGTACAAATTATGATTTTATTTTTCAAATCTTATTTTTCTGGATAAACCGTTTCATATCCCATAAACTAGGTTTAATCGATTAAATGAAATTATCACTAATCAAGTACAAATTAATATTTTATTTTCAAAACTTATTTTTCTGGATGAACCTTTTTCTTTCACATACTCTAGGTTTAATCGAATAAAAAAAAACAAACAAAAAAAAATTGGTTTATGATCCACCAAAAAAAAAATAATTAATTAACTCAATTAATACATAACAAAAACACCATAAAACTACTACGATCCGATCCCTACCAAAAAAAAATACCAAACAAAAATTAAAAGATTTCCGTGTAGTGTCTTCGTTCAGGTACTACCGTAGACTCCCGACCGAGACCATTTCATTACAGTTTTCACCTCGGTGTCATCCGAGCTTTTTATTAAAATGCTGAAAGAAATGCATTTAAGACAAAAAAAAGAAAACTGTTTCCAAGAATTCACTAAACTGTGAAAATAGTTAAAACTTTCTCACAATTAAAGAAAAGACTTTATCATATTTCGAAAAATAATTAAAATTATTATAACTCGGTTTCAGTTTTAATGTGGGAAAGACAGAAATTAGATAATTTTTGAAAACGTTTTTGCACTGATTACAAAAACGAAGCATGGGAACCGTTAGAATTTAAGTGGATAAACATGTTTTGCAAAATTGCCAAAACGAAACATGGGAACGGTTGTAATGTAATTATGAATATTACGAATTATTAGAAAAACTGAAACTTAGATAAATGGGTTTGAGAAGTTGGGTAAAATGTCACGAGACACAAAATTTGTGAATTCAAATCTGGAATCGGGCACCTTGTGACGAAGGAAAGTAATAAAGGAAAGTAAAAAAAAATTTACCATGAATGGGGATGTTACGAAATATCCTTCGTTACAAATCGTGGGGACGTCCCACACCCTGAGATAGTCTCAGCCGGGCCTAAGTATACCAGTTAGTGCTTAACATCTTTAGAGTGGTACACACCCAAAATTTTTCCGTCGGTATCTTTCAGTTGGAAGGAAGTGCTACCTATGGGTTGATCGATAAAAGCGGTTATGAATTTCGGCGCCAGCTTGGATGAGTAATTATTGACAGCGTTGCTTTGCGTGAAGTTCCTCAAATACACCTTATCCCCAATGCAGAATTTTCTAGCATTGCTTCGGAGATTGTAACGAGCAGCAGTTTTGAAATAAGCTTGCTTGAAGTTCTGAAATACTTTTCTCTGAGCATCTGATAACAACTGTGATTTACATACAACGTACAAGTCGTTAGATACCAGTTCGTTCAGATGCTTCGCTATAGCATAATATGATCCGTGTCCGAAATAATGTTGACCAAAAACCAAATAATGAGGTGAATAACCGGTCACATCATGAGTGTTATTGCAAAGCGCGGAAGTGATCTCCTGCAAATGATCATCCCAAGTTCTGTGGTCCTCTTTTATGTATGACCGTATCGCAGCCAAGATCGATCGGTCTACTCTCTCAGAAGTGTTCGCTTGAGGGGCATATCTGGGGGTAAACATGTGCGAAACTCCAAATCGGCTTAAGAGGGTTTTCAGCTGATGTGACACGAACTGACGTCCATTGTCAGATACAATAGTTTCAGGAACACCAAATACGCTGAAGATATGATTTTTCAAATAGTCTACTAGGACCCCTGCAGTAGCTTGACGAACTGCACGAATCTAAACAACCCGAGAGTAGTCAACCAACACGACAATTAACGACGAGTTACCTGTTTTAGATCTTGAATAGGGACCCATGAAGTCTACATAAATACTTTGCCAGGGTCTTAAGGTTGCAGATCGAATTCCTAAAGGACTGCGTGTCACATAATTTGGTGCTTTAGCTTGTTTAAACGTTTCACAGTTTCGTACGTATGTGGTAACATCATTTCGCATGTTTTTCCAGTAACAAAGTCTCTGAATTTTGTTTAGGGTCTTAGCAGTTCCTTAATGTGCAGAGAAAGAAGGGTTATGCGCACTTTTAATAACGACAGATACCAGGAACTTTGGCAAAATTAACCGATACTCTTCTACGTCTGAGTCAGGGGTGTAATGGTACGGAATATGCATTTTGCGCGTGCACTGCGCAACTGGCGTAGAAAAAGTACGTAAATATTCGTGAGGCTTACTTCTTTTTATTTGTGAGTATTATTCGAAGGTGTGTTGAACAACGAATTTGATGTTTGACTATGACTACATAGAAATTGTCCAAAACGACGAAATTTAGAACGACAACCATTGTTATGAATAGAAAATGTCGCACAAAAGAGCAGGGGTTGTTTTGAGTTTAACCTTCTAACAACATTACACAACGCTGGATAAATTACGATGTCAAGCACTAGTGTGGGTTGCAAGCCGAAATAATAGTGGATATTAATCCCTAAGTGAAGTGGCTGAGACACTTAGGAATGATAAAGGTCAACATTGAGATGGCTTTCATAAATATGAGCTCATAGTTACAAAACCTTCCCTCATCTCGATAACAACTCTTAACCCTCCCAATTTGGATCATTAATGCTCAACTCAAGTTAACGCCCAATATAATACGCTGAGACATCCACGCCTATTAATCAACAGAACACGAAGCTAGATAGTGAAATTTGCGCACAGATAATTGAGTGATTACATTTATAATAATTTTTGCGCATTTAGAGTTAGAGTTCTTGGTTAATAAACCAAAATCACTATTTCGATAATCACATTATGAAATACCAAAAGAAAACAACAACTCGTGTCACAATCTTACCGAAATGCAAAGGAATCACATAACAGTAAAAGATAGCGATAAACATAATTCAATTATGTGTTAATACATATGAATAATACATATGTTAAAATCCATTTGATCAAATACAAAACAATTTGTATACCGTATGGAACAAACTAAGCGACATTGAAAAATTTCCAACGGATCACTATTACACAACATTTGATAACACCTATTATGAACACATTGACCTACATTTATTGAAATAACGTAAGCAAATATGTGACATAATCGTAATAGTGTCAATGGTCGGCAACATTATAAACAACATTTTTATTGTAATAGTAATACGATCCCTTTCTTAGATAAGAGAAGAATTATGAGCAAAGAACACCGTTAGAATACTTAAAGAAAAAAAAATTTGGACGAGAAAATGTAATTTAAGATTTCAATTAGATTTAGTTAAAAAGGTTTTGAAGAAAAAAGAATAATTACTGCCATGGGGCCACATCTCATATCTCATATCGATCTATAAGTTTCAAGAACTGTTTAGCAAGGAAATATTAAAATGGTAGGGCATGCTTTACAGAAGAATGCCCTCCAATAAAACTTAATGATCAATGGCACCACCTTGTCATAGTAACATAATGGATTTCATTTTGAAAATTTTGCTTAGTATCGTTCAAAGGCAACAGGAGTTGCATTGGCAGTTTGATTTGTAGATGGTCAAATAGACAACAAAAGATCAATGTTTCCAAGTCCAACTATTTGGCTCTGTGAATCGAAAATGAAGGCAACTAAAAATTTTCTAAATTCTCAAAGACAAATTAATATTTAAACAAAACTCTCTGTTCCAAGTTTTACTGGCAACAACTTATTGAAATCAGCAATACAACTATATTATAACAATAATACCAACCCTTGATGCAGTTTTTAGCCCTATTTGATTTTTAGTTTGTTGATTTATGTGAGTTTAATTTTATCATACTGATGATGGTAATCATATTACCGAAACATGTTTTAATTGATTAAATTCTTCTTTTTTTTCTAAATAAACGCCACATGACGGAATGAAAAACCGCGTATACAAAAATAATTCTGTGATAGTTAATATAGTGTAGCTAATTTTTTAAGGAAAAAGTTTATGTTCTATTTACTACTAAATTTATGCTGTATACGTGTGTTTGTAAAGTCGAAAATTTAAAAAAATATTAAGATAAAAAATATTTTAATAATTTGTTTAAATGTTGTTTTAAACCTTATACTTCTTTTACATGTTAATCATTAATTTAACCTAGAATTTAACCTAGAAAATCAAAAATGTTATTCAAAAAATTTTTTTTTTATTTTTAAATATTTAGAAATCAATTGATAGTTACATATTACGTAAGTTAGATTCCTAACAGAATTCGATATTGAAATACTTCTATAATATTTATTTTCCGAGAGTGTGATTCTAAAAGCACAACTCGAACTATTATTATTTTATTTCCTAAAATGGAATAATTATTATACTAGTTTTAGATATATTTTACCCTCTTAACAATTTTTTGAAATAAGGCTTTTTCATTTTATTTAAAATTTATCAATCTATAATTACAGTACCATTACATAAGGCAAATCATAAAATATTTTTTTTTTTATTTTTTTAAAAAAAAGATAATTAACATTTCTTTGTTTAATTTTTTTAATAGTAATTTATCAACTAACATGAGATATTAATTATTATGAAATGCGTTCGTTTATACTTTATAATTTAATATCTAATTTAATTTTACACATAAATTTCCTCAGATTGATCCTAAAACAAAATCGACCAAAATGGACGTTACTTCTATATATAAAAAAAAGTAAAGAAAATTATTAATAAAAGTTAAACAAAATATAAAAACAAAACCCAATAACCAACAAAAAAAATTATAAATTGCCATCAATAGCGCAATTCACAAAAATCAGAATAAAGTATTTAAAATAATTTATCAACAAAAAAAAATATTATTGAAATATGTGAGTGAGAACATGGCTTGCGAGCAGACAATTGGCACGTAGGAACTGGCAGGACAAATGAATATCAGGACTAGCTGTTTTGAACTGGAAATGTAAGAAACTGATATTTAAAAAAATAATATTCAAGAGAGTCCTAATTTCTGTTGTTACCATAAAGCAAGTTGCTGGTTATAGAAACTCCAGAAATTGGACTAAGATTAAATAGGTCAAGTTCGCTTGAACTCGGGGTTGTTTGCTAGTCCAGACCTAGTAGATTAATTTATAGTAAAATAACAACAAATAAAACACACGATTACCAAAAACTCAAACGAATGATTAAGACCAGTAAACACGAATTATAATTGAACCAACCCCAACCTGAAACCAAAATAGATGATGCTGCTACTCCACCGCTACCACTAGGGGTAAGAGTACAAGGATAATGGATTTGGATATGAGGAGGGTTAGGATTATCAAGCACTTTCGATGAACGCCCATAGTTCCTTTACACGCGACAATGCATATAGCGAAGTTGAACCGGACGCCCATCGGGAAGGCTATCTACGAGGATTCAGAATGTTTTGCTAACCAAACAAGCCAAATCTAACAGTCTTCAACTGGAATTACCTCGCGACAAATCATTCTGAATCCCTCTTCGTTTGGTTTCCGAAATGTTTCACGAACTTACAGGTATTCAACAGCAACATAACCTAAACGCCAAACCACAAAATAAAACTTAAAACTAATCACAAAAGCTGGATAAATCCGCGCTGAGATACTTCGAAAATTTTGAGACAAAGTCTTTGACATATCGCAGAACCAAACAGACATTTCAACAGCAACAAAATCAACAACATATCTTAAACTCTAAATACCTAAATACTACTCCAACAACAAAACTGGATAAGTCCGCGCCAAGATATTTCGACACTTCAAGCCGAAAGTCATTGAAATATCCCAGAACCAAACAGACTATCAACAGTAACAAAAAACAAAAAAGAATAATAAACCATAACTGTTACACAAAAAAAAACTGGATTATCCTGCGGTAAAACATTTCGGAAATATAATTAAGACTGGAGCAACAACACTAACTACTTTCCACACAATAAATTATTCTCAACTAAATTCTACCGAAGCCAGTGATCAGCTGATTTGCCCTATCATTTAATGCTGAGAACATTCCATTCAATTAACCCAAGTAGCAATTCTGCTTGTTAAAATAGACAACAATCATTTACAGCGTATCCCAATCGAAGCATTTGCCAATTTACCTAAACATATGTTTCTAACCTTTATACACATAAAACCCAAACAAAAAAAAAAAAATCCCAGCGGCAGGTATATCCGCTAGAAATAGGTAGATTTCGGGGCCAGACGGTTTTTTGTCCAAATAAGATTAGATAAGTCAGATTAGTTTAAATAAAAAATATAAGTAGAAACAGAATAATTCAAAAAAATTATCGAACCAAATTAAATACATTATCCGAACTAACTCCATCAATACAATTTCGGAACAGTTTTATTTAAGTTGGTTTAAACTACTTTTAATAACATATTAAATCCACCAAACATCAAATGAACTACGTCACAACTACAATTATACCATCACACATAATTTATAACATTATCAAACAATTTTATTTCAAAATCATCTTTTGTTGTTGTATTTTTTTGTTCTTATTTAATCTTTTTTCAAACGGTTACTTAGTAAAAAAAATAAAAACAAAAGAGATTTTGATAATTTTTCTATGGTATTAAATGGGTTGATATTTTTCTTGTAAGGGTTGCATTAGAATGCTTATAAAAATGAAACCTTTTGGGTTAGAAAGCTGAAATTTTTTGAGGCTATAGTTGAAAAGTATATTTAAAAGCTAAGATGAATTTAAATAACATAAACTGAAACATGATGAAAGCATTGCCTTTTGCGTTTGTTTTTATTTCAACAGCCGTAGGGTCTCAACCGTTAGATTTAAACTATTATTTTTGAAAATTTTGGAAAGATTTATATTTTAAGTACGTGAAAAAAAGTTTTCAACTATGAGCTTGGCCATTTCAGCTAGATCAAGGGCAGCAAAGTTTAGCAAATTTTTGAAACAGCTGATTTTTGAGGAACCTGAAACGCCAAAGTAGTCATCTGGATAAAAATGATAGAAATATGTTCAAATATTCAATATTTATAAATTTTATTAAAATATTATTATTCAAACGGAAGTTATAGCGCCCTAGATTATTCGACATTTTAGGCTCTAGCCGCTTAACTGGTACCCGGATATGGCCAGTTCACGAACTTGTCCAAGACATTATTTGCCGGAACACATACAAAAAATTATTTTGGTGTAGGTCGAAAAATGCGACCGTGAGAGTGCCGCCAAATTCCGTTATATCTCATATCGTTATATATATATATATTGTAACGTTTCTTAGCCGAGTTACAATTATTTAGTTCGATCACTAAATCAGGAAATTTAAAACACAATGGATTTTCTAAACGTTATAATTTTATTCATTCAAGATTTTACAATAAAAATATTTCTCCTATTACTATTCCCCTTTTAGTTCTTCTTGTACTAACAATGTTTCACCACTTATAATTCTTTTATACTTGTTCACAATATCACTTTTAACTTTCTACTTATAACACTTTTAATTTTACTTCGCCTTTATCACTGCTAAATTTTTATACTTTTTGTATCACTAACAATTTTATACTAATCTAATCCTCGAAGAACACCTCTTATTTATACTACATGAAATAGCCTCGATATTACTGCAATATTCTAGATGAACAAACCCTTTTTTTTGTTGTTCCTTCCTTTATTTCAACAATAAGACGATCTTCAAATATTGACACCTAGGTGTGAAATCTATTCTTTTGTTTTGTTTCTTGTTTTATTTACCAATTTTTATTTCGTTAACCAATCCTTATTCAAGAAAACAAATACTTCCTATTAAATGTTTACT
Source organism: Diogma glabrata (assembly GCA_963693315.1). Classification (NCBI taxonomy): domain Eukaryota; kingdom Metazoa; phylum Arthropoda; class Insecta; order Diptera; family Cylindrotomidae; genus Diogma; species Diogma glabrata. The sequence continues at coordinate 14,544 of CAVNZG010001850.1, forward strand.
TTGGTTACGTTGATTTGGTTTTATTGATTTTTACATTTCTTTTAGAAGAATTTTCTCGAAAGATGTAGTGATAGTGATTTTCTCGATAGTGTTGTGTTCTATCGTCTTCCATAATCGTCACATTCTCCCCCACTTATTTCTGTTCGTCCCGAATAGAATCTAAATCTCCTCCTCTGTAGGGTGCTAATCTTTCTAGATGAACGACTTTTGGTTTCGCTCGTTGACCTTTCTTTATTCGATAAACGACATCGTTTAATTTTGTTATGATGGTATAAGGTCCTTCCCAAGATGTTTGTAGTTTTGGAGATAATCCTTTTCTCCGCTGTGGATTGTGTAGCCACACTAGTTGTCCTTCCTCAAATCCTTTGTTGTTGGCGCGAATGTCATACCGAGCCTTCATTCGATCACTGGATATCTGTGCTTTCTGTCTGACAAATGTGTGTACCTCCTCAAGTTCTTTTTGAAGTTTATTAACATAATCTTGGACACATAATGTTGACGATGGAATAATCCCAAACTTCAGATCACCAGGTAGCCGTAAATCATTTCCAAAAAGGGTTGTAGCTGGCGTCGTTTTAGTTGTATCATGCACTGCTGATCTATAAGCCATCAAGAATAACGGAATATGACGGTCCCAATCACGTTGATTCTTGTTTACTACTTTTGCTAGATATTTCTCAAGAGTAGCATTAAATCTTTCCACCATGCCGTCTGATTGGGGATGTGAAGCAGTTGTTCTAGTTTTATTAATCCCAAGTATCTGACAGATTTCTTGAAATATGGTAGATTCAAAATTTCTTCCTTGATCTGTGTGAATTTCCATCGGTACTCCGTAGCGACTTATCCAATTGCTAACTACTGCTTCAGCGATCGTTGTTGCTTCTTGGTTTGGTATTGCACACACTTCTGGCCACTTGCTAAAATAATCCATTATGACTAGCACATATTTGTTGTTGTTATCAGAAGTCGGAAATGGTCCAGCTACATCCATTGCAATTCTCTCGAATGGTGCTCCTACATTATACTGCCTCATGTTACCACGACTTCTTCTTGCAGGTCCCTTTGCAGCCGCACATTGATCGCATGCTTGACACCATTCCACTACCGATTGACGTGCTCCTGACCAATAAAATCTACGCCGTACTTTAGCAAGGGTTTTGTTAATACCCAGGTGACCGCCACTGGTTCCTTCATGATAATCCTTTAATACTTGAGGTATTCTTATTTTGGGAACTACTATCATTGATTCTTTAACTGATCCGTCAGGACTTTCCCAAATTCTTTTCAAGCATCCATCTTCAATACAGAGACTGTCCCATTGTGCCCAATATGCCTTCAACGTTTGACTTTTATCGGCAATCTCACTCCATGCAGGTTTTCCTCCCTTTTCCTTGAACTTTATTATTGGTGCTAAGTTAGGATCTTGCAGTTGCTCCTTTCTTACTACTTCAGGTGTCCAGTCTTCACTAGGAAGCACTTGCAGAAGCCTGACATCAATAATGTTTTCCTGACTCTCCGCCCGATTACAGTGCTTGCATTCTACCTGGCATGGCCTTCTTGATAATGCATCAGCATTTCCATGTGCACTTCCCCTTCGATGTTCAATGTCGAAATCATAAGCTTGTAAGCGTTCAATCCATCGTGCTACTTGTCCTTCCGGGTTCTTAAATTGCAGTAGCCACCTCAATGCTCCATGATCAGTTCTCAAATGGAATTTTTGACCGTACAAATATTTGTGAAAATGTTTTACACATTCCACTATAGCTAGCAATTCTTTACGGGTTACACAATAATTCCTTTCTGGCTTGGACAGTATTTTTGAGTAATAAGCTATTACTTTTTCTTGTCCATCAATTTCTTGAGATAACACTCCTCCTATACCATCATTGCTGGCATCAGTGTCTAATATGAATTTAAAATTTGGTATAGGGTAAGCCAGAACTGGTGCTGTGCACAATCTTTTCCGAAGCTCCACAAAAGCGTCTTCTTGCTTTTCGGTCCATTCAAAAGCTTTATCCTTCCTCGTGAGCTCATGTAGACTCTTAGCAACATTGGCAAATCCTGGTACAAAACGTCGGTAGTAAGTGCACAATCCCAGAAAACTGCGAAGCTCATGTAAATTCTTAGGTCTTGGCCATTCTTTTACTGCTGTGATCTTATCAGCATCTGTGTGTATTCCATTTGTTGTTACTTTGTGCCCCAAGTACTTTACTTCTTCTCTGAATAGTGTACATTTCTTTGGACTCAATTTTAGTCCTGCTGCTTGGATTCTCTCGAAGACTTCTTCTAAATTCTTCAAATGATCGTCGAAATCCTTGCCCATTACAATGATGTCGTCCAAGTACACAAGGCACGTTCTCCAATGTAATCCTTTCAGCACACGTTCCATTAAACGTTCAAATGTTGCGGGAGCATTACATAGCCCGAACGGCATAACGTTAAACTGCCATAGCCCACTACCCACACTAAACGCTGTCTTTTCTCGATCCTCTTCTTGGACTTCTACTTGCCAATAACCACTTTGTAGATCTAATGTTGAGAATAATTTGGCACCTGATAATGTGTCCAAGGTATCATCAATTCGAGGTAATGGGTAGCTATCTTTCTTTGTTACTGCATTCAGTTTTCTGTAGTCGACGCAGAATCTCATAGTTCCATCCTTCTTTCCAACTATAACCACAGGTGAACTCCATGGACTATCTGATTGCTCGATAACACCAGCCATTTTCATATCCTTTACCATTCTATCAGCTTCTTCCCGTTTTGCTAATGGTAATCTTCTTGGTGCTTGGCGAATCGGCATCTCTGCTCCCGTGTCAATTTTATGTTTAACCAGATTAGTTCTTCCGTTGTCTGCTGATGTGCTGCAGAAGATGGACAAATAACGTTCGAGCAACTGCTCTGCTTCTTTCTTTTGTTCTTTTGTAAGCTCTGTTGTCCACTTCTGTAGTAGATTTTGTATTTCTTTCTTCTGCGTTTGATCTTCGACTTTCCTTTCTGTGTGCTGTTGTTCACATTTCACAATGGTAGTTACTTCTTCACATTTACCGACGATTGTTCCTTTCTTGAGGGTTTTTATTTTGTCTGACAGATTTAGTGTTCTTATCGGTATTCTTAAGTTTTCATCTGGTACAACTAATGTTTTCCCTATAATGATCTCTTGATGTTGTAGACCATTTTCATTGGCTTCCACAACCCACAACCTTGGTGACCCAAAATCTCCCTCCAATCTTCCCCAGACGATTGTTTCGGTATTAGGTGGCAGCTTTTCGCGATGTTCCAATATTATTCGCCTCATACTTGATTCTGCACCATTCATCTGAAGAACCAACTCTACGTTACCATACTTGAGTACTCCATTTCCAGCGTCTATTACAAATCCATTCGGCCTCATGAAGTCCATACCCAAAATTACTTCATCAACGATGTCTGCCACTAGAACTTCATGCTGAAAGTGCGTATTTCCTATTTTTATATCGGCATTTTTGCTTCCCCTGATAGTTGCACTTTCCCCTGTTGCTGTTTGTATTCGATATTTTTCTGCTGGTTGTAATTCCCCTTTTAGTAAATCTGTACGGACTATTGTGCGAGTTGCTCCAGTATCTAGTGTAATGGTACAGTTGTTGTCATCAATTTCAGCTCCAATCGTTAGACTGTCACCATTCCTAGCGATTCTTGAAATAGGGATGGAGATTATGGGGCATTCGGTTGTGGGAGCCAGCTTACGCCCCTTAAAGCTGACTCGTTTTAGTTTAACCCTTCCGCTGCTATTTGACCATCCTCTCCCGCTTGAGCCTTTTCTTCAGATGATCTCCGTCTAATTGGTGATGTTGATCTTCCCCGTTTTCGTCTGACCTCTCTGCATTCTCGAGATATGTGACCAAGTTTGTCACATACCCAACATCTTATTCTACTGTTGTATTCTCGGGATCTTCTTTCGGGCCTAAAGCTATCCTCTTCTTCCATTTCTACACGGCGTACTTTGATTGTTGGTTTGACAATTGCTTGTGCTGTCTCACTAGTCAATGCACAAGCTATTGTTTCAGCAAATGTAGCTTTAGGTGTCATCACAGCTGACTTTCGCGTCTCTGGATCTCTTATCCCGTCGATGAACGCATCTATCTTCATTCTTTCCATATAGTCTGGTGATGTATTTCCATGTGCCATATGTACCAGACGTTCGATCGCAGACGAAAACTCTTGCAGACTTTCTCCTATTCGCTGGTAGCGACCCTTCAACTCAAGTCTGTATATCTCCCGTTTGTGGTCACTACCATATTTGCGATCTAAAGCCTTCATGATCTCATTGTAGCTCCTTCGATCTTGTTCTGGAACTGATTGTATTGTTTCTGCTGCTTCACCCTTCAGTGCCACTATTAAAGCTGCCACACGATGTGTTTCGTTCCAACTGTTCTGATCAGCTGCTGTTTCAAATTGGAATTTGAAAATTCCAAACGATGATGTACCATCGTATGTGGGCGGTTTTAGCTTCATGCCCTGTATTTGTTGAACCGGATGTGATGTTTTAGCTATTATTTCAACATCTAGAAGCCTTTTTTCTACTTCTACTTTAAAGTCATCTACTTTCGATTGCACTTTCTGTTCCAGAACTTCAACTTCTTTTTGCACTTTCTCGACTTTCTCATCCACAATTTTCTCTACTTCGATGCGTAGATTCGCTGCCATCTGTAGAAGTTTCTCGTCGATGTGTGTTTTAACCAAGCTAATTTCTTCTCGACTTGAAGCGATGTTTGCAGACTGTTGATTGATGTTGACATCTAACTTTTTCATTTCATTACTCATGAGTTCCATATTGGCCTTAACATCCGCTCTCAAGTTGAAACTCATTTGCTCCATCATAGCCATTAACTGTGCAAAGTCGTTGTTTGCTGGTACGACTTGCCTCGTTGCTTCAACAGCACCATCTTTATCTTCACTATTTCCTGCATCTGGATTTTCATCTGCTTCTTTTTGCCCAAAACGATATTTTTCTGGATCCAATCCAGCTGCTTCCATAGCTTTTATTAATCGTTCTTTCAACTCATTCTTGGTTCCCGTTGTTGAAAGATTCCTTTTCTCCAATTCGCTCTTCAGATCTTGAACTTTTAATCCATTCAAATCCATCTTATTTCCCAATTTCACTTCTGACACCAGTTGTAACGTTTCTTAGCCGAGTTACAATTATTTAGTTCGATCACTAAATCAGGAAATTTAAAACACAATGGATTTTCTAAACGTTATAATTTTATTCGTTCAAGATTTTACAATAAAAATATTTCTCCTATTACTATTCCCCTTTTAGTTCTTCTTGTACTAACAATGTTTCACCACTTATAATTCTTTTATACTTGTTCACAATATCACTTTTAACTTTCTACTTATAACACTTTTAATTTTACTTCGCCTTTATCACTGCTAAATTTTTATACTTTTTGTATCACTAACAATTTTATACTAATCTAATCCTCGAAGAACACCTCTTATTTATACTACATGAAATAGCCTCGATATTACTGCAATATTCTAGATGAACAAACCCTTTTTTTTGTTGTTCCTTCCTTTATTTCAACAATAAGACGATCTTCAAATATTGACACCTAGGTGTGAAATCTATTCTTTTGTTTTGTTTCTTGTTTTATTTACCAATTTTTATTTCGTTAACCAATCCTTATTCAAGAAAACAAATACTTCCTATTAAATGTTTACTTTGGTTACGTTGATTTGGTTTTATTGATTTTTACATTTCTTTTAGAAGAATTTTCTCGAAAGATGTAGTGATAGTGATTTTCTCGATAGTGTTGTGTTCTATCGTCTTCCATAATCGTCACAATATATATATATATATATATATATATATATATATATATATATATATATATATATATATATATATATATATATATATATATATATATATATATATATATATATATATATATATATATATATATATATATATATATATATATATATATATATATATATATAAATTTTTTTTTCATTTTGATTTTCCGTCTCCGCTTATCATATATAGTCGTTTGGCACCAAAATTTTTCCGAAATTCCGAGATGAAGCACATACCAATAGGTAGATTTTTATATGAAATCTACCTAAAATTGTGTTTCCAAAACCTTACTCAATAGGTTTTTTTTTCCTTTTGGATAAATACTAAATAAGAGCATGTTTTTTTATTCGTATGTTTTTATGTTTTTATTTATTTATAAATTTAGAAGAAGAACACTTCAAATCAATATCCAAGGAATCTAATACTTAATATCTAATACTTTTTAACGGGGATTTATCGAAAATACGCCACAACTACACCAACCTAATTCTGTTAGCATTACCCAGGTAGCACGGCGTGGACGTAGAATTTCGGATTTCACTACCTTAATAATAACTGTCCAGCCATATAAAAAGTTGATTACGAACGCCGCCGATTTCGGTATTTACATTTATTTAATAAAAATAAAAAATGTTCTAATTTTTAATAAAATGTGTTGTGTAGTAGGGGTCACAACAACATACAAAAACCTTTTAAGACTGAGGTCCAACAACAACATGCGTTAAAAAGTGTTGATGGACGTAAATCTTTTTTTTTCAAGCCGATCAGAAATGGTCTGGTTCAGCGTTGGTCGTCCAGATGAATTTCATCATTTGCAATTTTAACTTTACAAAAATTTTTTATAGCATTTAGGCCAGTAATAATAGGAGAAAAAATTAGAAAAAAAAAAAATAATTCGTTACAGCAAACTGATAGTGGGATATTGTAGAACACGATATTGTAAAAGAGGGAAACATAAATCGAACCAGCAGCTGCTATCCGGGGGAGGGTTTTTAGGGGTTGAAAGGGGTTTTTCGTGATTTCTGGCTAAACCGTGCATCCTATCAAAAAGAGTTATATGTAAAAGTTGTAGGGAATAAAAAGATCTACACTTTTTGCACGGACCATTTTTACCCTCACCTCAACATTTTTCGAAAAAAATGTGAAAAACCGATTTTTTTCTTTTTTCTTGTTTTCTTTTACAAAAAAAAATTTTATGAAGTTCAAATTTTGGAAAAAGATACCTCCATTTATTGGAAAAAGGCAGCAATTTTTTCGGAGGGAAATATTTAGACGTTGTTGCTATAATTAATTTTTTTGAAAAAAAAAACCAAATTTTTAACTGCGATTCCTCTTAAAAATATGCCTCCTAAAGAGTTCAGTTTTGACTCATTTACTCGTTCTTACGTCTATTTTTGATAAGTGCTAAAAAAAATGGTACACTGTTGTGGAAAAAAAGGCGGGAAAATTGAAAAAACCGAGAAAATCGCTTTTTTTTCGTGGTAATTTGCATATTTATCGTTGAATAATCGTTATTAATTAATAAAATCATTTAAATTTTTTATGATAAACGTAAACGACGATCATTTGGAAATAAATTAATGAATAATTATATGCTTTCGTTACTTTTAGTTTATTTAGGTTGTTACGATTATCAGTGCAAGCTAGGCTTCAGCTAAGAGTGAAGCTTGCACTTACTAACGTTACAGAATTGTTTTCCTGACCGTTGCCCGATTCCCGCTCTATCGACTTGGCTCAGTCTAAAACGATCGTGGGTGTGAATCGGCAGTCAGGAAACCCTAGAAGTGAGCGGATGCATAATAAGAAACGCAGACAGCCGTCCCTACTTACCTTTTAGTCCCTGTACCATGTTCTCATTACTCACTTCTTCCTTTTCTTGTTAATTTTTTTGTTTCAAGAAAAACGCTGGTAGTTACATGTTCTGAAGGAACCCCAACCACCTCTTAAATAAACGGTAATACATCTTTACCCTTACAAATAACCAAAAATCACTAAATTCTAAAACTCACCTTAATAGTTGCTTGTATGGTGCAAATGTCACTGATTCGTGATGATATTCCAAAGGCATAAAAAGAAAGAAGCTTTTTTTTCCTCCAATTCACGTGATTTAATCTTTATTTCCAAAAACAAATAATTTATTTTATAAGCTTTCCAAAATCTTAATTTTCGGGATAAACCTTCTTATCTCACTTTAACTAGGTTTAATCGAATAAATGAAATTATCACTAACTAAGTACAAATTATTATTTTATTTTCAAATCTTATTTTTCTGGATAAACCTTTTCATATCACATAAACTAGGTTTAATCGATTAAATGAAATTATCACTAATCAAGTACAAATTAATATTTTATTTTCAAAACTTATTTTTCTGGATAAACCTTTTTCTTTCACATACTCTAGGTTTAATCGAATAATGAAATTATCACTAATTAAGTACAAATTATTATTTTATTTTTCAAATCTTATTTTTCTGGATAAACCTTTTCATATCACATAAACTAGGTTTAATCGATTAAATGAAATTATCACCAATCAAGTACAAATTAATATTTTATTTTCAAAACTTATTTTTCTGGATAAACCTTTTTCTTTCACATACTCTAGGTTTAATCGAATAAATGAAATTATCACTATTTAAGTACAAATTATGATTTTATTTTTCAAATCTTATTTTTCTGGATAAACCGTTTCATATCCCATAAACTAGGTTTAATCGATTAAATGAAATTATCACTAATCAAGTACAAATTAATATTTTATTTTCAAAACTTATTTTTCTGGATGAACCTTTTTCTTTCACATACTCTAGGTTTAATCGAATAAAAAAAAAACAAACAAAAAAAAAATTGGTTTATGATCCACCAAAAAAAAAATAATTAATTAACTCAATTAATACATAAAAAAAACACCATAAAACTACTACGATCCGATCTCTACCAAAAAAAAATACCAAACAAAAATTAAAAGATTCCCGTGTAGTGTCTTCGTTCAGGTACTACCGTAGACTCCCGACCGAGACCATTTCATTACAGTTTTCACCTCGGTGTCATCCGAGCTTTTTATTAAAATGCTGAAAGAAATGCATTTAAGACAAAAAAAAGAAAAATGTTTCCAAGAATTCACTAAACTGTGAAAATAGTTAAAACTTTCTCACAATTAAAGAAAAGACTTTATCATATTTCGAAAAATAATTAAAATTATTATAACTCGGTTTCAGTTTTAATGTGGGAAAGACAGAAATTAGATAATTTTTGAAAACGTTTTTGCACTGATTACAAAAACGAAGCATGGGAACCGTTAGAATTTAAGTGGATAAACATGTTTTGCAAAATTGCCAAAACGAAACATGGGAACGGTTGTAATGTAATTATGAATATTACGAATCATTAGAAAAACTGAAACTTAGATAAATGGGTTTGAGAAGTTGGGTAAAATGTCACGAGACACAAAATTTGTGAATTCAAATCTGGAATCGGGCACCTTGTGACGAAGGAAAGTAATAAAGGAAAGTAAAAAAAAATTTACCATGAATGGGGATGTTACGAAATATCCTTCGTTACAAGGTAACAAAAAAACAAATTTTATTCTTCAAACATGGCGATCTCAAAAAGTACCTTTTAGTTTTCTTTCATGTTTTTTATATTTTACTGATTTGTTATTTACTTAAAACATACTAAACCTATAAGGACAATTGTTATTTTTTGTTTTTGAGAAAAACACATTTGAATATAGGTTGATTTTTTTTGTACTTTGTGCCATACACTAAACCCAAGTTTACTGATTCTATTAAACTTATTTTGGGCTTAGAAGGTACTAAATGAGGTTTAAAGAAGGTAATAAATAAGCTTTTTTTGGGTTTTCTGAAGGTTTAATATTTTACCCAAAACATATTCAAATTACAGACAGACGTTTTGTTCGACGATAAAAACCAATTCGAATATTTGTTAGCAAAAATATGCCAGTTGCAGATTTTGCTGAAATTTATCAAATAGATAGTGAATTTTCCTTTCAATTACAATAAAAAATTCATATTAAATTAAAATATATCACATATTAATTATCATATATTATAAACTAAAATAAGCATTAAATATTTTAGAAAAATGAAAATTCTGCCAATCCCATGTACCTTCGAAATCAAATTGCTCAAGAACGGCTTTACCAATTTTATCAAAGTTTTTTTTTTTTGTAGGTGATTAGTTAATCGTTTGAAAAAAAAAATAATTAATTGTTTTTGTAATTAATTTTTAAATTAAAATATTAAAAAACTTTTTTAAAGTTGGCGCTTGGGTTGAAGATCAATTGAAATTTAATTTATTTTTTTTTGTAAGAACAGTTCTATCTTTACTCTAAAATATTACAAATTTACAAAGAGGCTATTATTCGTGTTCTTGAGATATTTAATTTTTAAGATTTTTAGTACGACTGAAATTCTAATTGTTGATTATTTCTTCGAACAATTTTTATCAAGTTCGAAAACGAAAGCATCTAATTATTCATAAATGTATTTCCGAATGATCGTTGTTTACGTAATAATAAAAAAAATAATATGATTTTATTAATTAGTAACAATTATTCAACAATAAATATGCAAATTACCACGAAAAAAGCAATATTTTCGGTTTTTTCAATTTTCCCGCCTTTTTGTCCATAGATTTATACTTTTTTTACCATTTATCAAAAATAGACGTAAGAACGAGTAAATGAGTCAAAACTGAACTCTTTAGGAGGCGTAGTTTTAAGAGGAATCGCAGTTAAAAATTTGGTTTTTTTTTTCAAAAAAATTAATTTTAGCAACAACGTCTAAATATTTCCCTCCGAAAAAATTGCTGCCTTTTTCCAATAAATGGAGGTATCTTTTTCCAAAATTTGAACTTCATAAAATTTTTTTTGTAAAAGAAAACAAGAAAAAAGAAAAAAATCGGTTTTTCACATTTTTTTCGAAAAATGTTGAGGTGAGGGTAAAAATGGTCCGTGCAAAAAGTGTAGATCTTTTTATTCCCTACAACTTTTACATATAACTCTTTTTGATAGGATGCACGGTTTAGCCAGAAATCACGAAAAACCCTTTTCAACCCCTAAAAACCCTCCACATTCTCCCCCGGATAGCAGCTGCTGGTTCGATTTATGTTTCCCTCTTTTACAATATCGTGTTCTACAATATCCCACTATCAGTTTGCTGTAACGAATTTTTTTGTTGTTAAAATACTATTTTGCCTGGCCTAATTATAAAGAGACCGGTTCTATCTTATTCTTGCAAAAAAATCAACCCCGTTACTCAAATGTTTGATTTCAGAAATACTAGGGTAGTTGAAAACGAAATAACACAACTAAGGTTTAGGTATGGCTGCACCCCGTTCGTGATTAATACTGGAATTGTTTATCGGCAATACTAGTAGTGCTATTAATAAAAGATCTGTATTACGGAGCTTACAGGAAGAATGCAGAGATAGTTATAAAAAAACAAATTACAACGTTCGGGGCTTCCGAACATTTCTAAGTTTGAATCTTTAATAACTTCTAATCCTGGATTTCAATCGTATTGAAATTGGGTATATAAGGTTTTGATACTGCTTCCAATATTTCTGCGTCTTTTGCTTTGTCACTTCCGTTTAAATTGATTTTTTAAGTGTTTATCCCTACTGTAACCTACAGTTTAAAATCGATTTTTATGAAACGTTGATTAAAAGTTTCACTCACTATGAGAAAGATTACCTTAGCTTTTGGGGTACATTGGACAGATGGATCAACCATACAACAAGTGTTTTTTTTCACTATGATTTTGATGTTTGTAGCGAGCGTACGATATTCGTTCGTAAACGAATTTTAATGACACTTTAAAAAAAAGATGCAAATATGTATGTCACGGAGCTGATTTGCTTTTAAGCGATATTCAACAATTTGGTGGTTTTTTTGAATTCCCAATAACATCTGTACGTGAAAGTCGAATTGAATGAAGCTTAGTACATAAGCATTTAGAAGGGTTTACAACAGGTCTGCATCACATCTTCCTGTTTGACACTTCCGGTTAAATTTTTTTTAGCAATTTTTTCAATTTTTTCATTGTCTTTATTCACACTACAGCCTACAATAACGAAAGGGTTCACCACATTCAACTGCTGACATTTCACACTATGTTTTTAAAGTTTGTTACGAGCATACAGACTTCGTTCATTGATCAATTTTGATGATACTTTGACAAAAGATGGAGATTTGAATGACAAGGAACTGTATAGTTTTATATAATATTGGAATAAGTTGTGGTAAGCCTCCTGAGAACCTGTTTATTTGAAACTTCAATAACATCAGTTCCTGAAAATTGATGAAACTTGGTATATATGCTAAGGGTATGATTTGTAACAGTTTTGCGGCTTTGCCACCTCCGGTAAACATTTTTTTTTACTTTTTCTATTCGTACAACAGAATTTATGTCTATTGGAATACTACAACTTTCTTTAATGTTTTTATAATTAGCACTACGTGAAATATAAAACATCAGATAGCCAAATTGAAGTATTTGATGGATGTTAGCTTGCACTTCATATCCAGAACGATTTGTTACCAGAGCTGTGGTCAAGTTATGCATCAGCGATTTTTTTTAACCAATTTTTTATAAGCTTTGCAGAAATAGATCTTTCACCCTGGCTAGTGATATTGCCAATGGTATGTGACATCTTTCGTTAACTCATATATCAATAGCAGGGACTGGAGTACCGACAAAACCGTTAATAAAAATTAAAAAAACTATAAAATCAACAAAAGATTATCCATTCGTTCAAAATTGAAAGGGAAAATTATTTCAGAACTCTTTCAACTATGACTATAAAGGTATTTTGGTAGTTGTTTCTTCGATTTCAAGTACTTAACCTTGTGCCTATCATCACACAAAACAGCGTTGTTATCAATTCTTTTGAGGACATATGCTTTAAGTTTATACCCTCCAGTAGTTATCAATATGTTTTTGGTGCACTTTGGATCGGTAAATTTAAACTTGGTCTATACAAATCATTAAAAATATATATATACAGTAATTCCAGAAATATAGTTAACTTACAATATAGCGCAAAAAGCTCATCTCACATGTTTATGCATACGCATATAATTACCTGAAAAAAAAACAAAGAAAATCAAATTAAATGATTATATGCAAAACTCTATCAAGACTGTTTAAATAAGCTTTTCAAAAAAGCAAATTTTTTTGTAAAACAAATGTACCTATATTTATATTTGAAAGTGTTAATTATTCTAAACTCCGCGTTTATATAATCTGCCACATGTAGTTAAAAAATGTAATCAAATAAATAAAAAAACAATGTTGTCACTAATTAAATAAATCAATATCCGTGAATTACTATCAGAAGAAACCTTTGTTTACTTTTAATTGAAATGCAATGAACAATAAAGTTAGTTAATACTTTCAACCTACAACAATTACACCATGTTCATTGAATAGATAGAATTTTTTTTACGAAATGGTAACAAAACTATTGATGACATTTAACAATGAAAATTAGTATCGGCAATCTGCCAGTATGACAGCGTGTGATCTCGACCGTTTGATTGGTTGCGGTAGTCGATTGCCGTGTGGAACGGTGGTAAGAATAAGTTTGAGGCATGATGCTGCTGATTTCATCTGAGCACTGCTGATGACGATATTTGTAAAAAAACAACGAGGTCAGCAGCAGTGCGACAATGTTCTAGGGAATCAAGTTTTGATGTCAAAGCTCGATCACCCACAATTCGTATAGCCCGCTTTTGAACAGTGTCCAAAAGGGCCAAGATGGAAACAGAAGCAGCACCCCAAACTTGACAACAGAACTCCATACAGAGAGGAATATAGGACTTATAAACATGGAGCAATTGGTATGGAGTGACATTTTTTTTGCACCTATTTAGGAGGCCAATATTTTTAGACGCGCTTTTTGCCATCGCCATTACATGATCGTTCCAGAGTAGGTCATTTGAAACTGTGACACCCAATAAACGAATGTTTTTACATTCACCCATTGGTTTAATTGAAATATAAAGAACAATTTGATGGAAAACGTAAAGCTCGATATGATTATAGAGTGGCAGAGATAGTATCAATACGTAATACCGTAAACAATGCGGAAGAAAGCCAGAAATTACTTTCTGAGTTTCATGGCCTATACGTTGTCACTGCAATTTTGTCAGTAGACCGTTGTACTGTCGAAGATGTTCCAGGACAAAAATTGTCAAATAAACCTTTTCATGATGTGTGCGCGCCATTTAACATGAAGCCTTATCGTAAAATTTTAAACAATCCAATTGAGGCGATTGTACCGTCAGGACGGTCGAATGTAGCGAAGTCTGGTAAATGTTTTAATTATTATTAGTTAACCATCATGTGGCGGAATAAATTGAATTTATAAGTTTATGTGTTTGTTGTGGATGGCATTATTGTCATTAATAATTTTTGACGTTTTGAAATATATTTAATGCAAGTTTTAGATTTCGCGAGCTAAATAAAAACCTTTAAAATATTTGGAATCAATGCTTGACTCAAACAATAGCATAATTATAGATATAAAAACTCAAACTGTTGTAGGTAATCGAATTTACAAGACAATAGACATGCAAGTTATATAAGACATCGATTAGTCCGAGTGTGGTGTATGGGTCACAAACGTGAACCCTTACACAAAATGACGAATTTGGTTCACTTAAGACAGACAATGGATAGTACAGAAGCCGATATAACTGAGATCAGAGACCTTCTTGAGGGTCCTGATATAATAGATGTATCGGTTCCAATAGGATTGCTTGGTTTGGGCATGTTCTACGAGCCGCTTCATAGTCTAAAATAGCTAAAAAAATGTTCATTAGTACCCCAAGGAGTGGGCGACCGTGAGGCAATTTTTGTCGAGCATGAACGCCACAAAAACCAAGGGTGTTTAGCTTGTTTTGTTGTGTGTATCCACTACAGAGTAAACACTTTGATTTGATTAGGTAAACGAAAAGTTTATTACAATTTCCCAAATTTCTTTTGGATTAAAACATTTTTTTATCCGCCTACATATTAAAGTGGTACTTTATTACTGTGATTTGCGGCCGCAAAGTGTCACTTTTTAACCATATATTTTGTTGTCATAGTTGCGTCCAAAAAAACAAAAAACATTTGTATGTGTTAAAATTCTATAAAAAACAGAAATTTTTATCAAAGCAACCTTTAAATTCAAAATTTCATTATCCAATTAAAATTATTGTTATTATTGTTTAAATATACAACAATTTTGTTTAAATGTTTAAATATTTTGCTAGCGGCGAATAAAAAATAGTCGGCTAGCGCCTCGATTTGCAAACTCCACATACGTCCAAAATCTTTAGCTTTACGTCCTTGCATCATAATGTACTATTATCAATCTAAAATCTTTTTCTAAAACAATTTTCGGTTTTAATTTTGTTTTATTATTTATTCCTTATCTCCCATAATTTCAGAAAAACATTTTCAGAAAAACAAGTTAATTCATAAAATAGACTGTTTGTGCATCTCTTTCCATAGATTCAACTAATTTTTGTAACTTTTTATATTGATCAGAGAAGTATGTCACATGTGTTTGACCGATACTTTATTTTTAATTTGTAAAATCTGTCTTTAAACTTTATCTTTGATTTAATTTCAGTACTAATCTATGCTTTTTGTTTTGGTTTATTTACGTTTTTTTTTGTAATTTTATGTTTATCTTTTTTATCGTATTGTAAAAATGGGTTGTCAATAATCTAATTAATCACGTGACACACTGTCTTCAATGATTAAAGCTCAGATATATAGTTATATAAAGGCTCGTTTTTCGAGTAAGCAATAGTTTGTTATCATCAAGAAATATTTCATAACTAAGATTTAAGGTGTTACCGTTAACTGAATAAAGTTCATCCGCCGACACCCTTAAGATATCACCTTGGTTAGTGATATTTCCCCTCTACTGTCAGTGGTATGTGATTCTCATATTTGGTGAATAGCAGGTACTGAAGTACGTAGGGTGGTCACACAAGTAGATCAAAAATAAGAAAATGAAAGAATTAAAATTGGTGCTATTGGTTCAATGCAAAATTATAACAGGTAAAATTTATATTAAGATCAAATAATCAATTAATGCTAAAATATTCAACGATTAAAAAGAATAAAACAAATTAAACAAAATTATTAAACACATTCTCTTTTTGGAAAACGAACTATGAATTAAAAAATAAATTTGTTTAGGACAAAATTTTTTAATGTAATTAATTTCAAGCATCAAATTAATATTTTATCTAGTTTTTCTAGTTAATTTTGATACGCTAATTTTAATAATAAGAAACGGACGTAGTTATCAATATAAATCATTGCAGTTTATGCATTTTGTCCATAGTTCTGGGAGCAATGCTCAAACAGAATTAAGTTTATAGATCTAAGAAAGTAGAAATCTGATAAAAAATAGAATATTATTTGGTGAAATCAAACAAATTTTTTTCAAATTCAGCATCAAACAAGACAAATAATTCACATTAAATTTAAAAAACTCAATTGGCTTTTTAATTATTCATAAAATTTGTTACCAAATATCAAAACTTATTTGATTACTTAAACTACATGCATACTTGCCAAAATCTGCTAAAAATACTAAAATATCAAAAATTTTAGTATTACAAAATTAATTAAGTAAATTAAACATAATTAATATAAACAAGACCAATGAAATGAATGTATTTATTTACTTCTTTTTTTATTATTATTTATATATATTTTTTGTTTTATTCTTTTTCTGAAATAATGACTTAAAAATTATTTTGTTTTATTTATATTTCTGTCTTCTTTTGTTGCCTTCATATAAAATCTGTTTAAATAAGTTAAAATTTATAATAATGTCTGGTTTGCTTTCTAAAGATATTTAATTATATTTTTATTTTCTTATTTTATTTGTTAAGTCAAGAGTTTTTTTTTTCTTGTTTTTTAAACTATACAAAACAAATAAAAGTATAAGAAAATTAGTTAAAAAATTAACGAACTAAATTAAGGAACATGTGTTTTTTAAATTCTATATTTAAATAATTAAGAAGAAAAAAGAACTTAGGTTTTTTATTTTATTTTGTTGTTTCGCTGATTTAATGTTGTCTGAATATTTAAAAAAAAAACGAAACAAAAATCTAGAGTAATAATATATTCTTGTGTTCTTAATTGAAATTACAAAATAAAATAAATTATTGTTATCTCAAAAGTTTTTTTTTTTTTAAATTATATGAGAATGTAAAATTAAGTCAATAAATTCAAAGAAATACAAAATTTGATTTATTTTTAAATAGTTTTTGTTTGTTGATGAAATTTGCCAGATGTATTGGAATTAGATGATTTATTGTTCGTTTAATTTGAATTATGAAGAATTATATGTTATATGATGTTCCTGTTGTTATTTTGTGAGAAGTAACAGTAGGTGGTAGGCTTGGTGTAATTGAAACAAATAACAGTCGCGCGGTTTTTATGAAATATATAAAGATTGATTTTTATAATAGTCTTAGACCTGCTTTCAAAAAAGGT
This sequence comes from Diogma glabrata, assembly GCA_963693315.1. Taxonomy (NCBI): domain Eukaryota; kingdom Metazoa; phylum Arthropoda; class Insecta; order Diptera; family Cylindrotomidae; genus Diogma; species Diogma glabrata. The sequence continues at coordinate 31,925 of CAVNZG010001850.1, forward strand.
GAACTATGGTTGCAGAATGCCAGAAATAATTAAATCAAAATCTGTTGTGATTGTTGTTAGTTCTGGTTACATTGTTTTATTAAGTCAAAACTAAAATTCCTTTTAATAAAATTACGCACTTGTTTACTGGCACTTGAGAACATTGATGAAACAAATGCCTTGATATAATGAGTCGAAAAACTTGGTTGTAAAGTTATTTCAAACGCAAAGTTTTGGACAAACATAGGATGAAAATTGGAAGGTTTTTAGAGAATCGTTGATTACTAAATTAAATTTTATTAGATTCTTATCAAAGCGATGCGGCATATTTGCTTTTCATGAAAAACGATTATCACTTTTCTTATTTTCTCTGAACCTACCCGAGCAGAAATTAGCTAGGGAAACCCTGAATACAGTCAGGGCGTGATCAGGGCCTGGTCAGTCCTACAAGGGCAATCCCTATTAGGGCAATCTGATGTGGGCCTGTTCCGGGCCTGATTTAGAATACCCTTTTAGGGTTAACCTTATTGGAATATATCCGGCCCTGATCAGGTTTTTCGTATTCGACCCCCAGCTGAAATTTCAATTGGTTAGAATTCACTAGAGTATTATCCATTTGTATGTTTTAGTTATCGCTTATCGGCTGAAAGACTATAATAATAGTGATTAAGGTGGTATGTATCTTTTAATTTTTTCCATTGTAATTTTTATTTTAATTTGATTAATTTTTGTATATAATATATAAATATATATCAGGGTCTGGTCCGGATATCCCAATCAGGGTCTGATCCAGTAATCCCAATCAAGACCTGATAGGGAAAAAGCGTAGCACTCATGATCAGGGCCCAATCAGGCTGCCCTACCAATGCCTGATCCGGATTAGGGCACACCTGATCAGGACCTTACTAGAGCCCTGACAAATTTCTGCTCGTGTAGTAGACCTCCAAAAAATGTTTTGATCTAATTTTGTCGCATATAATATAATCTTAACGGGTAATGCCGACAGAATTAAGTTGATGTATCGGAGACAAGTAGGGCAAATACTGCTTAGTCAATGACGCTACATCACGGCGAATTGATGCCTTAAAACCAATGAGACCAATCGTCTGTTTTCCATGTTAGTGGAAGCGGGGAGCGGCCCCAAGATCAAGCAGCTCGGCTTGAGAAACTTGTAAAAAGGTTGTTTCTGGTAACCTTAAGATGTCGAACGGACCCATTCACAACAATTTGGGTTGGGCCTAAGGTTAACACCCTAACCCCGAAAAAAAACTATTTTATTAAATTTGGAAAACAGAAAGAATAAAAGAACCGGAAAAAACAACAGAACTTTACCTGGACGTGAAAAAGTACCAGACTACCGAATCGGAATGAGGAACGTGCGCAGCCAGAACGCTAATGATGGTCTTTTTCGGCTACAAACTTTGCTAGCCAAAATCAATCCTTTTGCTGAACAACTGTTTGGAGAATATCAGTTCTGGCAAGGCCGGCTTTTGGCAAGGTCGGCTTCCGGCAAGGCTGAGGTACCACCGATGCACTTTTATCGATAAGGTTGATTTTGGAAAAGTGTTGAGAGTTCAATATACCTGTCCACCAACTCTTCATTGATTTCAGGCATGCCTACGGCTCTCTCGAACGAGAGACTCTATGCCTGCTCTGGTGTCAACGGGTATACCTGGTAAACTGGTTATGCAAAATGACAGTACAGAAATGAGTACACTATGCAAAATGACAGTACAGAACTTTCAATTCTGTGTACGAGTGGAGAACGAAATATCGCGAACTTCTTTAACATCGACTCCGGGTTAAGACAAGGTGATGCTATATCTCCTATACTCTTTAATCTAGCCTTGGAATATGTGTGCCGTCAAAAGAAACTACCGACTAACAACAATATCTTGTCAATGAACTCAGTATAGATGATCGCGTACGCTGATGTTGTTGTCATCCTCGGCCGAAGTGAAGCTGTTATGAGTGCGACTTTCAAGTCGCTTGAGGGTGGTGCAAGAAAAATTGGTCTTCAAATCAACTACGATAAAACCAAACATATGAATGTCCAAGAGAGGCTGAGAAGAAAGATTTGATGTGCGGCAATGAACGAATTGAGAGAGTTGAATCTTTTAAATATTTGGAATACATGGTTGACTCAAGCAACCGCATACTTAGATATAAAAGCTCGAATCGCTACAGGTAATCGAACTTTGGATCACTGTATGTATCCACTAACACCCAACTCAAGTTATACAAGACGTTGATTAGACCGGTGGTGATGTATGGGTCACAAACATGGACCCTTACACAAAATGACGAATCACATTTATCTCTATTTGAGCGTAAGACCCTAAGCTACATTTTTGGTCCACTTAAAACAGACGATAGGGAGTACAGAACGCGATATGACTTTGAGATCAGAGACCTTCTTGTGGGCCCAGATATAATAGGTTGTATCCGTTCCAACAGGATTACTTGGTTTGGGCATGTTCTGCAAGCCAATTCACAGTCTGGAATGATTAAAAAATGTACGTTAGCACCCCAGAGAGTTGACGACGGTAAGGTAGACCACGACTGCAATGGGAGACGGACGTAATAGCCATGGAGAATATTCGAAGCTGATTAGCTTGGAAACGCTCCTACAAGGAGCATGAACTCCACAAAAAAATAATATAAACTTATGACGAGTTAGACTCACCTTTAAATTTTAATATAAAATTTAAACAACACACAGTAAACAAAATTTGTCTAAAGCATAAAATTTGAAAACGATTATAGAATTATAAAAATTTATTTTAAGAAAGATTCTTCAAACAATTCAATATCTTTTATCTAATTTTATCTTTGATTCCACCTATTGTACGTTTTTTGGCAGATTGTCTACAATATAACAGATTGTCTATACTATAAATTTGTTTTAATTCAGATTTTGTGTAAAAAATGTCTAAAAAATGGCAATACGTATTACTTTAATTGTGATTTACCGACGAAATTAGCGAATTGAACGACACCAGCTACATCTTTTGATTTTTCAGCTCATAAAAGCTGTGTTTTATTTGCCCAACCGGAATTCATATTGAACTGTCAAAAAACAGATTTCAAATAAAACGAACCAAAGAATTGGATTTGTACACATATTATTTTCTAGAGGTTGGTAGAATTTGTACAGAAAATATAAAATATAAATGTCAACAAATCAAATGTAAATGTCAAAATCCTAATCCATGAGATTTCTCAATGGACTTGCATATATATTAGCATCAAAACAATCAACAAATATCAAACACCAAATGCCGAATTAGAAAAAATATAAACAAAATTCCACATACTGACAACCTATAGATTTAAAAAATTGAAACGGTGCGCAGTCGGAAAACCGCTATTCCAGATTTTCAAAACCAACAATTTGTGAGTTTTGACATTTTGGAATTGGATACATGTAATTGTTAGTGTAATTTGGCAAATAAAACACGCCTAAAATTTATCATTTACAACAAAAAATTGTGATATTAGAAATAAAAAAACATCAAAAATGTAAGTAATGTATAAATTTAATTTTAGTTCGCGAATATGGTGCAATTTAAAGTTAGTAGTCAAAACTATCTACTCATTACAAATTAGTTGGTTGAAGTTGTTTTATTCTTACCTTTAAAACCTGTTGATGTGAGTTGTTGAGTGGGTTTTTCTTGATAATTTCCCAAAAATTTAAAACCAGTATTTATAAAGAAAAATTATGGTTAGAGTTCATCAGGAAAGCCTTTATTTTTGATAAACACAGGCTTAAATGTTTGAACTAAAAACAGACAGCGTTTTGTGATTCCTATCAAAAATAATATGTAACGAATGGTGAAAATAAGGTTTTTATTTCTAATTTATTTAGAACGCCAGACATATATCAAAAGTCACGCACATAAATCAAACTTCATTTCATTCATGTGTAAACAGGATAGTTAATTTGTCGATCGTACCAAAATTTACACAACATTTAATTTTTTAATCTTAAAGTTAGTAAGAATCACTTTAAATCCTTCATTTATAGTTGGTTTCAAAAATAAAAAAAATATCCAATTAATCCAAATTAATATTCCGAGACATAACTTATATATGTATTTATATATTCTTGTATTACGAATACCTTGAATATGTCTATAATCTTTTCCTCAATAACAAGAATCAAGATAATATATTATATATTGAAATTCAACGCAACTATATCATTTCACATCAAACTTAGTAATTGTTCATCAACATCTTAACTTTTCCTTATTGAGAAGCTTTTTAATGAAATTTTTTAGAGTAAAAACGTGTTGGTATAATTTTAAAATCTTTGTAAAATAATACATTTTTTGTTCCGTTTATATATATATTATAAAGAAAATAAGATTTACATCTGTATTTACATAAATAATAATATAAGGAATACAATTTAAAATGATATTTTAATTTGAAAATATGAAGGGGCTGAAATGTCACAGCTCTAAAATACCAAGACTTCGCTCTGGGTCAAGGATTTTGATATAGTTTTGGGCAGCGATGTATATCAAACATAACTCTTTGTTATTTTTTATCTCTGTTTAGAAATTTATTGCAAAACTAGCACGAAACATCAATACGTTGCCGGAAAATTATAACAGATCATAAATTAACATAATTTAGTGTAAAGATGATTCAATCAGTAAACTACTCAAAACCTCTCCATTTAGCGTTTCGAGAAAATATTACAAAATCACAAATTCATATTTTTTTCAAAATTCCAAAAATATTGTAAAAATTAAATATAATCAAACTTTTTACAAAAATTCTAAAAATATTAGAAAAATTATTACAAAATCAAAGGTTAAAACTTTTTTCAAAAATTCTAAAAATATTGCAAAAGTCAAAGTGTAACAAAATCAAAAATTAAAACTTTTTCCAAAATTCTAAAACTGTTGCAAAAGTTATTACAAAATCTAAAATACAAACTTTTTTCAAAATTCCAAAATTTATTTCAAAAACTATAACAAATCCAAAAATTTCCATGTTCAATTACATTTACGTCATATAAACAGCTAAATTTTTTCTCCAAAAAATTGGCTAAAAAAATAAATGAAATCATTTTTTTGGCACACTTGACAATATTTTTTTGACAAACTTATAATGCAATAATATAGTTTTTGATCTCACATACCAATCCCGACCATCAAGATTTCTCCACATTCTTTGTTCCTTCTCATTATCACTTAAAATGAACGTTTTTAAAGCAAAAAAATATGCATATTTCCTTGTTTTGACTTGACGATTTTTTTTGACACACTTCCGGTACAGTTATCGAACACATCGTCCTTTCAGACCTGCCCATAGATGCCTTTTTTTAGAAAAACAAATTTATGAAATCCCTCCAGCGGTGTTCGAGATTTCGTAGGTAATGACGGACGGCCGGCAGACAGACATACATTTTTTTTGCTTTTTTAGAATCAGCAGGTCCTAAAACGCCGAGATATGCCGAAAAAGTAGGGGGAAGAATTTCACTTTTGACTTATGAATGTAATACTTAGGTCTTTCTGACCGAAGTAATAATTACTGGAGTGCAAATCCATAAACTATTTTACGGTGCTAAATCTATTCAGATGTCGGGTTTGCTATCTTAAATGAATAAAATAGACATTTGATCGATCGTCGCCAAATACCCCTCCCCATCATTCAGTTATTCCACCTGCTCACATTTTTGTTTCTTTTGATGTTATTTCCCGGTTTTCAATCATTCCTGGAGAAATGACTTAACGCCAATTCTTCAGTACTTCCTCTTTTCTATTTGCTCACAAAGTGGTTACTTCCAAACGTATTTTAAATTTTTTATCTTAGACACCTCTTCAAACACGTCTTGTTCTTATGTAACTCAAAAATATATCTCAAAATACTTGAAAGTTCTCAGAAATTCTTAAAAACAACAACTTTCCCTTCACATTATCACCAAGATCCTCATCAAAAACAATGCAACTTCATCAACCTCCGATCCTACTTTCGACGATCCAGTTATACACTCCATACATTCCAAAAATAAATTTTCGAAGGCTCACTCTACTTCTGTCGATTGATTTCTATTCTTCTATGACAAAAACAAACCTTCTACTCTATGTCTCTGTTATAAGCAGAAGTACGCTAATTGCGATGGTGTATTAATTCGCCAAACAAAACAGTAACAAAAAAACAGGCTATTGAAGATATATGGTTTCAAACTGGTACACAAATCCTACAACACCATCATTGAACACTTCAAATCTCTGGCCCATATTGTTGAATTTCAAAATATCAAAACCGTTTTTAATTAAACCGCCGTCTATTGGTTCCTTTTAATTCAACACCTCGAACGCATGTTGTTGTGGGACTGTAACGACGGACTTTTTCGAGTTTTACGCTAAAATAATAATTTGAAATAAATTCGCTAATAATTTGTGAATTTGTTTCGGTTCCGGCCTTTAAATGCAAAGAAACATAAAAGCATTTATGTATGCTACAAGTCAATAATAGTCTAAAATGTTTTTAGTTAATTCCTTTCTTGCGTCACTCAATATTAGTTAATAATACTTGTTTATGGAAATTTGGATTGGAAATTTTTAAATTGTGTACGATGAAAAAGATGAGAATAAAGGAAGCAGGAGATGGAGAATCTTGGAGAATCATATATATATATATATATATATATATATATATATATATATATATATATATATATATATATATATATATATATATATATATATATATATATATATATATATATATATATATATATATATATATATATATATATATATATATATATATATATATATATATATATATATATATATATATATATATATATATATATATATATATATATATATATATATATATATATATATATATATATATATATATATATATATATATATATATATATATATATATATATATATATATATATATATATATATATATATATATATCTATATATATATATATATATATATATATATATATATATATATATATATATATATATATATATATATATATATATATATATATATATATATATATATATATATATATCAAGGTTGGCATGATATATATCAATGATATATATCCGATATATATCATTGATATATATCACGATATTTATTCCCTGATATATATCATGATATTTATAAAAAAGAAATTATTAACTATTCCTACCCAAAATTTGAAAAACTGTTGCAGCACTGCCCGCAAAACGCGTGCCAAATCGTGGTAATCGGTTCAGCTATGCCAAGAGTAAGACCATAAAGCTGACATAGATCCTGACATAACTAAACTTATGACATAAATATTGTAATGCATGCTAAACATTTGCTTTATTATCTAAAGACCATAGCAGTCGCTTTAGACCGAACTCAAAAATATAAAACGACTATTGCCGTTGTTGTTGAAATTTGGCATAAACTGGAAGTCGTTCTTAAACTAGAGCAACCTGTAGAAGTTAAGAAACTTTTTTATCGAAGGAGACATTTCTTTGAGAAACATGTCCTTAGCTAATGTATGCTTGACCATTGATTTTTAGGTTAAAGTTTGAAGAACCACCAAAGAGAAGAAGCATATACTTCCTTACTTAAATATAATTATTTCAGATTTCATTCCGTTTGTAATGGCGCGTTTAGCTGAAATTACACCATTTTCAAAATATGCATTTCAATCTCAGTTTAGAAACTCCACCAATGGTGTGGTAAAATGGAATTACTACTTAAGCAGGGTTTTCCAGAATTTGAAATACGGGCAAACACTGGTCCATTAATGGTTAACAGTATTCGACTTTTATTATTATGCCAATACTAGAACCACTCATCGGCCGATCTATGGTTGACAGAAAATAGCCAGTATTTAGTTAACTTTGAATGGCCAAGCACTGGTAAACAGTAATTCGTTATTGTTATTGAGCCATAACTATAGAACCATGAATCACCCGATCTACGGTTAATAAAAAAAAGCCTGTTTATTTTACTTTAAATGGCCAAGCAATGCTCGCCAATAGTTAACATTAATTGGCTATTGTTATTGGGCCAGTACTGAACTATGAATTGGCCGATCTTTGTCATGCTTGCTAAAATTCACTAGAGTAATATCCATTTTAGAAATATATATTTTGCAAAATTTCACCTATAGTTGTTCAGGTTTAATTATTTTGTATTTAATTTATTTAAATTGAAACATAAGATATTTTATAATGGCCCAGACATGGTTGCCAGTACTCGGCCATTGCTGCAATACTTGTCATCGTCATTTGTCCGTTACTGGGTCAGCTGTACAGTGTACAACCTTGTAGGGCTCAATATTGTTTTTTTCTCTGGAAAATAAATGGCAGTCATTTATCGTCCAAAATTATCAACAAATAAAATTTTTAGTGGCCGAGTCATAGTTACCAGTACTATGAGTCGTGGTTCCCAGTGCCGAGTCATTGTTGAAATATTTGGTCGCCAGAAATTGACCATTACTGGATCAATTCTATTTCCTGGTATGGGCCATTGCTGGCTTTTTTCTGTGGCCCTTGAACGGCAGTCATTTATTGTTCGAAGTTATCATCCAGTAACATTATGTTAATGGTCCAGTTGTCAGTACTCGACCATTGTTGCATTACTGGTCGCCGGTAATGGACCATTAATGGAGTAGTTGTACAAACTTGTATGGGTATTGATAATGCAACTTGACAAAATAAACAAGACAAAATGAGCGAGCGTATTCTCGGACTTGTGCAATCGAATATATAGACGAAAGGCTTGATAAACTGCCTATAAAAACTGAATTGAAGTTGCCATATTTGAATTTAGTTTATAGGTGAAGAGGTAAGAAACGAAGGAGTGTGGAAAGGGCCACATATTGTATTATATTTAAGATAAACAACTGATTCAAAAATAAATATCAGAACTTGATATATATCGGATATTTTGATATTTATATAAATATCATGATATTTGCCAACCTTGATATATATATATATATATATATATATATATATATATATATATATATATATATATATATATATATATATATATATATATTAAGCTTGCCAGATTTTTTTTGGAGGCATTCCGGGCCGGAAAATCCGGGCGGTTTTTTTATAAATCCGGGCAAAATCCGGGCGACAAGTGTCAAAATTTCCATTTGAAAAGCCGGGCGAAATCCGGGCGAAATACAAAATTTTTAAAAATCGCACAGAAAAGAAGAAAACAAAAAGACTATGTTTTTTCATAAATAACCTTTGAAAACTCTTTATTGCTTTGAAATGTTGAAATATATTTTGTTAATAATATTTTTAATTCTGTTTATTACAGAAAGAGTTCTATGCTTAAATTGTCAACATTGTATTCAATCAATCTCCATCGAAGTCGATGACTGTCCACTCTCTTGAGTACCAAACAAACTATCAGCTCTCATTTTGTATTTTTCACTTCCAGCAACTTTTTGGAGAAAACCAGCATCTTCTTTTATTTTTGTATAAAACTCTGGACATGTCTCCTTCCAGTTGAATTTTACCATCAATTGTGCCCGAACGTTTTCCAGTGTCAAT